>OU342742.1:471167232-471441621 GCA_910589775.1 Avena eriantha | reverse complement strand
CAATGACACTAGTGGATCCTTATATGTGGTTTATGAGAGGAACATACATGCAATGACACTGGTTGTGGTTCATGACAAGAACAGACATCTAGTGACACTGGTGGATCCATATGTGGTTTGTGGAAAGAACAGACATGCAATGACACTAGGTGTAGTTCATGAAAAGAACACACATCCAACGACACTGGTGGATCCATGTGTGGTTTGTGAGAAGAACACACATGCAATGACACTGGGTGTGGTTCATGAAAAGAACTCACATCCAATGACACTGTTGGTTCCTTATGTGGTTTATGAAAAGAATAGAGATCCAATGACACTGTGTGTGGTTCATGAGAAGAACACACATGCGATGACACTGGTGGATCCATGTGTAGTTTATGAGAGGAACATACATACAATGACACTGGTTGTTGGTTCATGAAAAGAATAGACATGCAATGACAGTGGTGGATCCATTTGTGGTTTGTGAGAGGAACAGACATGCAATCACACTTGGTGTGGTTCATGAAAAGAACGGACATGCAATGACACTGGTGGATCCTTATGTCGTTTGTGAGAAGAATAGACATGCAATGACTCTCGATGTGGTTCATGAAAAGAACAGACATGCAATGACACTGGTGGATCCATATGTGGTTTGTGAAAAGAACATACATGCAATGACACTGGGTGGATCCATGTGTGTTTCATGAAAAGAACAGACATGCAATGACACTGGTGGATCCATGTGTGGTTTGTTTAGAGGAACAGACATGCAATGACACTGGGTGTGGTTCATGAAAAGAACACACATCCAATGACAATGGTGGATCCTTATGTGGTTTATGAAAAGAACAGACATCCAATGACACTGTGTGTGGTTCATGAAAAAAGACACATCCAATGACACTGGTGGATCCTTATGTGGTTTGTGAGAAGAATAGACATGCAATGACTCTAGATCTGGTTCATGAGAAGAACAAGCATGCAATGACACTGGTGTATCCTTATGTGGTTTGTGAGAAGAACAAACATGCGATGACTCTAGATGTGGTTCATGAGAAGAACAAACATGCAATGACACTGGTGTATCCTTATGTGGTTTGTGAGAAGAACAGACGTGCAATGACACTGGGTGTGGTTCATGAAAAAATAGACATGCAATGATACTTGTGGATCCATTTGTGGTTTCTTTAGAAGAACACACATGCAATCACCACATGCAATGACACTGGTGGATCCATGTGTGGTTTGTTTAGATGAACAGACATGCACTGACACTAGGTGTGGTTCATGAAAAGAACATACATGCAATGACACTAGTGGATCCTTATGTGGTTTGTGAGAAGAACAGACATGCAATGACTCTAGATGTAGTTCAGGAAAACAACAGACATGCAATGACACTGGTGGATCCATATGTGGTTTGTGCAAAGAACATACATGCAATCACACTGGGTGGATCCGTGTGTGGTTCATGAAAAGAACACACATGCAATGACACTAGTTGTGGTTCATGAAAAGAGCAGCCATGCAATGACACTGGTCGATCTATATGTGGTTTGTGAAAAGAACAAACATGCGATGACTCTAGATGTGGTTCATGAGAAGAACATACATGCAATGACACTAGTGTATCCTTATGTGGTTTGTGAGAAGAACATACATGCAATGACACTGGGTGTGGTTCATGAAAATAACAGACATGCAATGATACTGGTGGATCCATGTGTGGTTTATTTAGAAGAACACACATGCAATGACCACATGCAATGACACTGGTGGATCCATTAGTGGTTTGTTTAGAGGAACAGACATGCAATGACACTTGTTGATTCTTATGTGGTTTGTGAGAAGAAGAGACATGCAATGACTCTAGATGTCAATCATGAGAAGAACACACATGCAATGACACTGGGTGTGGTTCATGAAAAGAACACACATCTAGTGACACTTGTGGATCCATATGTGGTTTGTGGAAAGAACAGACATGTAATGACTAGATGTGGTCCATGAGAAGAACACACATGCAATGAAATAGGTGGATCCATGTGTGGTTTATGAGAGGAACAAGCATGCAATGACTGTAGGTGTGGTTCATGAAAAGAACATACATGCAATGACACTGGTCGATCCTTATGTGGTTTGTGAGAAGAACAGACATGCAATGACTCTAGTTGTGGTTCATGAAAAGAACAGACATGCAATTACACTAGTGGATCCATTTGTGGTTTGTGAAAAGAACAAACATCCAAACACTAGGTGGATCCATGTGTGGTTCATGAAAAGAACACACATGCAATAATACTGGTGGATCCATGTGTGGTTTGTGAGAAGAACACACATGTAATGACACTGGCTGTGGTTCATGAAAGGAACACACATCCAATGACACTGGTGGATCCTTATGTGGTTTGTGAGAAGAACAGACATGCAATGACTCTAGATGTGGTTCATGGGAAGAACACACATGCAATGACACTGGTGTATCCATGTGTGGTTTATGAGAGGAACAGACATGCAATGACACTGGTTGTGGTTCATGAAAAGAACAGACATTTAATGACACTTGGTATCATTATGTTTTTTGTGAGAAGAACAGACATGCGATGAATCTAGATGTGGTTCATGAGAAGAACATACAGGCAATGACACTGGTGTATCCTTATGTGGTTTGTGAGAAGAACAGACATGCAATGACACTGGGTGTGGTTCATGAAAAGAACACACATCCAGTGACACTGGTGGATCCATATGTGGTTTATTGAAAGAATAGACATGCAATGACACTGGGTATGGTTCATGAAAAGAACACACATCCAATGCCACTGGTGGATCCATGTGTGGTTTGTGAGAAGAACTCACATGCATTGAAAGTAGGTGTGGTTCATGAAAAGAACACACATCCAATGATACTTGTGGATGCTTATGTGGTTTGTGAGAAGAGCAGACATGCAATGACTCTAGATGTGGTTCATGAGAAGAACGCACATGCAATGACACTGGTGGATCCATGTGTGGTTTATGAGAGGAACAAACATGCAATGATACTGGTTGTGGTTCATGAAAAGAACAGACATGTAATGACACTGGTGGATCCATGTGTAGTTTGTGAGAGGAACATACATGTAATCACACTGGGTGTGGTTCATGAAAATAACAGACAAGCAATGACACTGGTGGACCCATATGTGGTTTGTGAAAATAACAGACATGAAGTGACACTGGGTGGATCCATTTGTGGTTCATGAAAAGAACACACATGCAATGATGCTGGTGGATCCATGTGTGGTTTGTGAGAAGAACGCACATGCAATGACAGTGGGTGTGGTTCATGAAAAGAACCGACACCTAGTGACACTGGTGGATCCATGTGTTCTTTGTTTGAAGAACACACATGCAATGACACTGGGTGTGGTTCATGAAAATAACACACATCCAATGACACTGGTAGATCCTTATGTGGTTTGTGAGAAGAACAGACATGCAATGACTCTAGACGTGGTTCATGAGAAGAACACACATGAAATGACACTGGTGGATCCATGTGTGGTTTATGAGAGGAACAAACATGCAATGACACTTGTTGTGGTTCATGAAAAGAAAAGACATGCAATAACACTAGTAGATCCATGTGTGGTTTGTGAGAGGAACAGACATACGATCACACTAGGTCTGGTTCATGAAAAGAACAGACATGCAATGACAATGGTGGATCCTTATGTGGTTTGTGAGGAGAACAGACATGCAATTACTCTAGCTGTGGTTCATGAAAAGAACAGACATGCAATGACACAACTAGATCGATATGTGGTTTGTGAAAAGAACATACATGCAATGACACTGGGTGGATCCATGTGTCGTTCATGAATAGAACACACATGCAATGACACTGGTGGATCCATGTGTGGTTGGTGAGAAGAACACACATCCAATGACACTAGGTGTGGTTCATGAAAAGAACACACATCCAATGACATTGGTGGATCTTTATATGGTTTGTGAGAAGAACATGCATGCAATGACTCGAGCTGTGGTTCATGAGACGAACACACATGCAATGAACTGGTGTATCCTTATGTGGTTTGTGGGAAGAACACACATGCAATGACTCTAGCTGTGGTTCATTAAAAGAAAAGACATGCAATGACACTGGTGGATCCATATGTGGTTTGTGAAAGAATAGACATGCAATGACTCTAGCCGTGGTTCATGCAAAGAACACACATCCAATGACACTGGTGGATCCATGTGTGGTTTGTGAGAAGAACACACATGCAATGACACTAGGTGTGGTTCATGAGAAGAACACACATCCAAAGACACTGGTGGATCCTTATGTGGTTTGTGAGACGAACAGACATGCAATGACTCTAGATGTGGTTCATGAGAAGAAAACACATGCAATGACACTGGTGGATCCATGTGTGGTTTATGAGAGGAACAAACATGCAATGACACTAGTTGTGGTTCACGAAAAGAACAGACATGCAATGACACTGGTGGATCCATGTGTGGTTTGTGAGAGCAACATACATGCAATCACATTAGGTGTGGTTCATGAAGGAACAGACATGCAATGACATTGGTGGATCCTGATGTGGTTTATGAAAAGAACAGACATCCAATGACACTGTGTGGTTCATGAGAAGAACAAACATCCAATTACACTGGTGGATCCAAGTGTGGTTTGTGAGAGGAATAGACATGCAATGACACTGGTTGTGGTTCATGAAAAGAACAGACATGCAATGACACTAGTGGATCCATGTGTGCTTTGTGAGAGGAACAGACATGCAATCACACTGGGTGTGGTTCATGAAAAGGACGGACATGCAATGACACTGGTGGATCCTTATGTGGTTTGTGAGAAGAACAGACATGCAATGAATCTCGTTGTGGTTCATGAAAAGAACAGACATGCAATGACACTGTTGGATCGATATGTGGTTTGTGAAAAGAATAGACATGCAATGACACTTGGTGGATCCATGTGTGGTTCGCGAAAAGAACACACATGCAATGGCACTAGTGGATCCATGTGTGGTTTGTGAGAGCAACATACATGCAATCACATTAGGTGTGGTTCATGAAAGAACAGACATGCAATGACATTGGTGGAGCCTGATGTGGTTTATGAAAAGAACAGACATCCAATGACACTGTGTGGTTCATGAGAAGAACAAACATCCAATTACACTGGTGGATCCATGCGTGGTTTGTGGGAGGAACAGACATGCAATGACACTGGTTGTGGTTCATGAAAAGAACAGACATGCAATGACACTAGGGGATCCATGTGTGCTTTGTGAGAGGAACAGACATGCAATCACACTTGGTGTGGTTCATGAAAAGAACGGACATGCAATGACACTGGTGGATCCTCATGTGGTTTGTGAGAAGAACAGACATGCAATGAATCTCGTTGTGGTTCATGAAAAGAACAGACATGCAATTACTCTGTTGGATCGATATGTGGTTTGTGAAAAGAACAGACATGCAATGACACTTGGTGGATCCATGTGTGGTTCACGAAAAGAACACACATGCAATGACACTAGTGGATCCATGTGTGGTTTGTTTAGAGGAACAAACATGCAATGACATTAGGTGTGGTTCATGAAAAGAACATACATGCAATAACACTGGTCGATCCTTATATGGTTTGTGACAAGAACAGACATGCAATGAGTAGCTGTCGTTCATGAGAAGAACAGACATGCAATGACAATGGTGTAGCCTTATGTGGTTTGTGAGAAGACCATACATGCAATGACACTAGGTGTGTTTCATGAAAAGAACACACATCCAGTGACACTGGTGGATCCATATGTGGTTTGTGGAAAGAATAGACATGCAATGACACTGGGTGTGGTTCATGAAAATAACACACATCCAATGACACTAGTGGATCCATGTGTGGTTTGTGAGAAGAACACACATGCAATGACACTGGGTGTGGTTCATGAAAAGAACACACATCCAATGACACTGGTGGATCCTTATGTGGTTTATGAAAAGAACAGAGATCCAATGACACTGTGTGTGGTTCGTGAAAAGAACACACATCCAATGACACTGGTGGATCCTTATGTGGTTTGTGAGAAGAACAAACATGCAATGACTCTAGATGTGGTTCATGAGAAGAACAAACATGCAATGGCACTGGTTGATCCTTATGTGCTTTGTGAGAAGAACAGACATGCGATGGCTCTAGATGTGTTTCATGAGAAGAACAAACATGCAATGACACTGGTGTATCCTTATATGGTTTGTGAGAAGAAGAGACATGCAATGACTCTAGATGTTGTTCATGAGAAGAACAAACATGCAATGAAACTGGGTGTGGTTCAAGAAATGAACACACATCTAGTGACACTGGTGGATCCATTTATGTTTTGTGGAAAGAACAGACATGCAATGACTCTAGATGTGGTACATGGGAAGAACACACATGCAATGACACTGGTGGATCCATGTGTGGTTTATGAGAGGAACAAACATGCAATGACTCTAGGTGTGGTTCATGAAAAGAACAGACATCCAATGACACTGGTTGATCCTTATGTGGTTTGTGAGAAGAACAGACATGTGATGACTCTAGTTATGGTCCATGAAAATAATAGACATGCAATTACACTAGTGGATCCATATGTGGTTTGTGAAAAGAATAGACATGCAATCACATTAGGTGGATCCATGTGTGGTTCATGAAAAGAACACACATGCAATAACACTGGTGGATCCATTTGTGGTTTGTGAGAAGAACACACAGCCAATGACACTGGGTGTGGTTCATGAAAAGAACACACATCCAATGACACTGGTGGATCCTTATGTGGTTTGTGAGAAGAACAAACCTGTGATGACTCTAGCTGTGGTTCATGAGAAGAACACACATGCAATGACACTGGTGTATCCTTATGTGCTTTGTGAGAAGAACACACATCCTGTGGTTCATGAAAACAACACACATGCAGCTAACAGACATCTAATGATACTGGGTGTGGTTCATTGATAGAACACACATCCAATGGCACTGGTTGATCCTTATGTGGTTTGTGAGAAGAACAGACATGCGATGGCTCTAGATGTGTTTCATGAGAAGAACAAACATGCAATGACACTGGTGTATCCTTATGTGGTTTGTGAGAAGAACAGACATGCAATGACTCGAGCTGTGGTTCATGAGAAGAACACACATGGTATGACATTGGTGTATCCTTATGTGGTTTGTGATAAGAACACACATGCAATGACTCTAGAAGTGCTTCATGAAAAGAACACACATGCAATGACCCTGGTGGATCCATATGTGGTTTCTGGAAAGAACAGACATGCAATGACTCTAGCCGTGGTTCATGAAAAGAACACACATCCAATGATACTGGTGGATCCATGTGTGGTTTGTGAGAAGAACACAGATGCAAAGACACTGAGTGTGGTTCATGAAAAGAACACACATCCAATGACACTGGTGGATCCTTATGTGGTTTGTGAAAAGAACAAACATGCAATGACTGTAGATGTGGTTCATGAGAAGGACACACATGAAATGACACTAGTAGATCCATGTGTGGGTTTTGAGAGGAACAAACATGTAATGACACTGGTTGTGGTTCATGAATAGGAGAGACATGCAATGACACTTGTGGATCCATGTTTGGGTTGTGAGAGGAACATACATGCAATCACACTGGGTGTGGTTCATGAAAGAACAGACATGCAATGACACTTGTGGATCCATATGTGGTTTGTGAAAAGAACAAACATGCAATGACACCGGGTGGATCCATGTGTGGTTCATGAAAAGAACACACATGAAATGACGCTGGTGGATCCATGTGTGGTTTGTGAGAAGAACACACATGCAATGACACTGGGTGCGGTTCATGAAAAGAACAGACATCCAGTGACAATGGTGGATCCATATGTGGTTTGTGGAAAGAACATACATGCAATGACACTGGGTGTGGTTCATGAAAAGAACACACATCCAATGACACTGGTGGATCCATGTGTGGTTTGTTAGAAGAACACACATGCAATGACATTGGGTGTGGTTCATGAAAATAACACACATCCAATGACACTGGTGGATCCTTATGTGGTTTGTGAGAAGAACAGACATGCAATGACACTAGATGTGGTTGATGAGAAGAACACGCATGAAATGACACTGGTTGTGGTTCATGAAAAGAACATACATGCAATAACACTGGTGGATCCATGTGTGGTTTGTGAGAGGAACATACATGCAATGACACTGGGTGTGGTTCATGAAAAGAACAGACATGCAATGATACTGGTGGATCCATGTGTGGTTTGCTTAAAAGAACACACATGCAATGACCACATGCAATGACACTGGTGGATCCATGTGTAGTTTGTTTAGAGGAATAGACATGCAATGACACTGGGTGTGGTTCATGAAAAGAACAGACATGCAATGAAACTTGTGGATCCTTATGTGGTTTGTGAGAAGAACAAACATGCAATGACTCTAGTTGTCGTTCATGAGAAGAATAGACATGCAATGACACTGGTGTATCTTTATGTGGTTCATGAGAAGAACACATGTGCAAGGACACTGGGTGTGGTTCATGAAAAGAACACACATCCAGTGACACCGGTGGATCCATATGTGGTTTGTGGAAAGAAAAGACATGCAATGACTCTAGATGTGGTTCATGAGAAGAACACACATGCAATGACACTAGTGGATCCATGTGCGGTTTATGAGAGGAACAGACATGCAATGACTCTAGGTGTGGTTCATGAAAAGAACAGACATGCAATGACACTAGTGGATCCTTATGTGGTTTGTGAGAAGAACAAACATGCAATGACTCTAGTTGTGGTTCATGAAAAGAACATACATGCAATGACACTGGTGGATCCACATGAGGTATGTGAAAAGAACATACATGCAATCACACTGGGTGGATCCATGTGTGGTTTGTGAGAAGAACACAGATCCAATGACACCGGGTGTCGTTCATGAAAAGAACACACATCGATTGACACTAGTGGATCCTTATGTGGTTTGTGAGAAGAACATAGATGCAATGACTCTAGTTGTGGTTCATGCGAGGAACACACATGCATTGACACTGGTGTATCCTTATGTGGTTTGTGAGAAGAACACACATGCAATGACTCTAGCTGTGGTTCATGAAAAGAACACTCATGAAGTGACACTGGCGGATCCATATGTGGTTTGTGGAAAGAACTGACATCTAATGACACTGGGTGTGGTTCATAAAAAGAACACACATCCAATGACACTAGTGGATCCATGTGTGGTTTGTGAGAAGAACACACATGCAATGACACTTGGTGTGGTTCATGAAAAGAACACACATCCAATGACACTGGTAGATCCTTTTGTGGTTTGTGAGAAGAATAGACATGCAATGAGTCTAGATGTGATTCATGAGAAGAACACACATGCAATGACACTGGTGGATCCATGTGTGGTTTATGAGAGGAACAAACATGCAATGACACTGGTTGTGGCTCATGAAAAGAACAAACATGCAATGACATTGGTGGATCCATATGTGGTTGGTTAGAAGAACAGACATGCGATGACTCTAGATGTGGTTCATGAGAAGAACAAACATGCAATGACACTTGTGTATCCTTATGTGGTTTGTGAGAAGAACATACATGCAATGACACTGGGTGTGGTTCATGAAAAGAACAGACATGCAATGATACTGGTGGATCCATGTGTGGTTTGTTAGAAGAACACACATGCAATGACACTGGTGGATACATGTGTGGTTTGTTTAGAGGAACATACATGCAATGACACTGGGTGGGGTTCATGAAAAGAACAAACATACAATGACACTGGTGGATCCTTATGTGGTTTGTGAGAAGAACAGAGATGCAATGAATCTAGATGTCGTTCATGAGAAGAACAAACATGCAATGAAACTGGTGTATCCTTATGTGGTTCATGAGAAGAACACACATGCAATGACACTGGGTGTGGTTAATGAAAAGAACACACATCTAGTGACACTGGTGGATCCATATGTGGTTTGTGGAAATAATAGACATGCAATGACTCTAGGTGTGGTTCATGAGAAGAACACACATGCAATGACACTGGTGGATCCATGTGTGGTTTTTGAGAGGAACATATATGCAATGACGCTGTGTGTGGTCCATGAAAAGAACACACATCCAATGACACCGGTGGATACATGTGTGGTTTGTGAGAAAAACACACATGCAATGACACTGTGGATCTTCATGTGGTTTGTGAAAAAGAACACACATGCAATGACTCTAGCTATGGTTCATGAACAGAACAGACATGTAATGACACCGGTGGATCCAAGTGTGGTTTACTGAAATAACACACATGCAATGACTCTGGTGGATCCATATCTTGTTCATGAAAAGAACACACATGCAATGACACTGGTGGATCCATATGTGGTTCATGAAAAGAACACACATGTAATGACATTGGTGGATCAACATGTGGTTTATGAAAAGAACACACATGCAATGACACCGGTGGATCCATGTGGTTTATGACAATAACACACATGCAATGATCTCTAGTGGGTTCATGTGGTTTATGAGAAGAACACACATCCGATGAACTCTAGTGGATCTATCTTGGCATAATTTGATGTATGCCACGGTGTATTTCATTGTACAAGACACTCACTTTCCATTTTTATACTACTCAGTTTTACCCTCGGATTTTTGATACTACTTAGTTTTGCCCTCGCTCTCTATATTTCGTAGAAGTCCAAACATGTGCTCACTCTATCTACTACTTCCTAATTGGTTGTCACAGTTGTCACGCGGATAGTGCGCACCAACCGTTGATCTGTGCGATCCAACGATGATCGTTGCACACGTCGTTCCCTTCACAGTAAAGCGTGAGACAGCACGGACGTCTCCCTCGGCGAGACTTATACAAGAAGGAACACGAAGCCGTCCATGGGAAAAGTCATCGAGCGGTCATGTCATGTTTAATCAAGTCTGAAAAGCCTACTACTACTACTACTACTACTACTACTACGCCACAACACATGTGTCATTGAGTCCACGGTCGTTGATGGACAGTTGCAATTTATTGCCACTTGATTTTAATAAGACATATCCTATTTTTTATGCAATGGCTCTCAATCTCACTTCCAACTGGGCCCCACCAGAAGAAGCTTGCACGCGCTAGCCGGAGGCCGAAGAGCTGAGCTCAACAAGACCTAACGTCTCCGCCTTCATCGAGTCACTCCCAGTCATCAACACATCCCTCTACCCGATCTGGCACAACCCCACAAATCTCGCCGTACAACCACCTACCTTCCCCTCTACATTTCCACTTTTAACTATCGCTAGTTTTAGGGACGTGTCAAACTTCGTACATAGAAATTGTGTAAGAACCCTTTGCATGCGGCTCAATACAGAACTGGCATGCATGGCCCGGGAAAATAACGTGACGTACCATGCGCGTGTCGCGGTGCATGGTGTAGTAGACTGCACGGTGCGTTGCACGGTGGTGAAACGAAACGTGCCTTGCTTCCATCCACCTTAACTATAGAGCCCCTCTCCGCATACCCACTCTCACTCTCGCTCACTCATCCCACGCAACCATCTCCACTGTTGAATGCATCGAACCTCATTAAGCAACCTACTTTCTATTGCTATATCCTATTTAGCTGCGCACAGCTATTTCTACATTTGTTTTGTTTTCTGAATGAATGTATTCTGCCTGGTGTGATTTGCTGCTCTAGATTTTCTACCTGATCGGAGGCAAAAAGAGTTCCAAAAGGGAACGAATTATCGAACAAAGAATCTTCACTAGATTTGCTACCAATTTGGGCAAAATGAAACATATCTATTTAGCGAGAGAGGAATAGAGTACTCTTTCAAACTACCAGTTAACAAGCTACCATCTTGACAAGCTACAAGACACATACATAAACATAACACAAAGAGGGTTAAATTTATTTTACTACTCTCACTTGAGGCGCTAGACATCTTGATAAGATAAATGAGTTCCACAAAATAGAAACATAACACTAAGATGTAAAATTTAATTCACTTCTCATCATCCCACTTGAGGCGCTTGCCATCGTTCCTAGGCGACCAAGTGCGATCATTCCAAGTGGATCTTATATTATTAGTACTCCACAGCTCACGAAATGCTTCGTCCCACCTGGGATCTGACTTGCCTTCCCTATCTTCAGCATCCTGCGGCATAATTAGCGGTGCATCACACACCTGATTGTATCCGCTAGAAGATGCTGCCTCTTTGTTTGCTGCTTCAGCTGCAGCCTCTCTGTCAGCTACTTCTGCTTCAGCTGCAAGCTCTCTTTCAGCTACTTCTGCAGCCTCTCTTTCAGCTGCTTCTATTCTACATTTTCTACAAAGGGCTCCCCTAAGCTCGTCTCCCCTCTTGCAAATAGGGCAAAACACGAGGTAACATAGAAAAAAGGATCTTCTTGTATAGTTGGTAGGTCACGTAAGCATATATGGCTGCATACTTCAGGTTTATATCAGACAACAGCCACTCGTCCCAGAAATCGTGCCTATCCGTAGGGAAATCTTCCTTCATTCTATCATACGACTCATCGAGGATTCAAGTTACGAGTGATGTCATTCCATCCTTCCTTGAGCCCCCTAGGATCTTGACAAGACTCTAAATATCGATTCAGTTGTGCGCATGAATTGTAATTCCCTCTCGATAAAATTTCAAAAAATCAGTTGTATTATCGACAGTGCAGAAAACAATTCCCTTTTCTACAAGGAACTGGCGCAGCGCCGGACAATTCCTGTCAGTCCTGAAAGTATGTAGTTTTTCATCACCAAAATTTGTAACTCCAAATATTTTGTCAATGTAAGATCATCATCTGAATATAATTTTGAAAAGTTTAGTAAATGCAAGATCAAGACTCTCAACATTGTCTTTTCATAATTTATTTGGTCCTAAATAAAATCAACTAGTTGCAAGATGGGATAAAGAACAAGAGGAGAAAACCCTAAAAGCGGTTAGCTACAAAGAGTAGATGTACAAACCGAGAGAGGTGATAGACAAGGACGTGTTTCCTCATGGCCAGTTGAACGATGGTGACTTCACTCCCTTCATATGTGTGCTTCGGGGTGTACTCGAGGTCTAATCCCACAAACTTGTCCTCGTCTTTCTCAAGCCAACCCTCGTACATCCTCAGGACTCGCACCACTGTCTCCTCCTCGTTGGTGTAGACAACGTCTATCTTCTTATTGTCATGGATAGTGAAGCTTGTCTCTAGAGTGCGACGACCTTCCATGGCGGCAAGGAGAAGACGGGAACAAGACAGATGACAGGAAGAAGAAGAGTGGTTTTACGAGGCAGGGGAACGGTGGAACCATCAATGCACTTTTAAGGTAGTGGTTAGCAACGGGGACGGAAGTACAAGGAGAGACGCGTGGCGGTGGCCGTTCCAGCTTCTGAGTAAACAAAAAATAAGTATAACGCCGATACATGTGCCCTGTTTTGTCACATCAATACACTGGGTCAGTGGTGTTGTCCTATCCACTGTGCTAGCACTGCAAGCCTGCGTGATAGGCACCCCACCTAAGCGACGGGAGCGACATAACGGCGAGAACTGACAGGAGGGGCCCAACTTGACGGCCGTTAGCCTGATATTTTGTATTGAAACATAAAGTTGAATTCTTGCTAAAAAAGACCCTCTGAGTATTTGGCATGCCAACTTTGGGCAACGCAGCTGATTGTAAGCAACTTGGGTACCGCGTTGCCTGGACACCCCAACTTTCGGGCCGCAAAATGATATTCTCGCTATGGATGCCATCTAGCCTGAGGCGATGATTGAGTGCCCCTATGACGGCAGCGCCTTCTTTTGCCTCATCCCGACCCCGCCACCAACAAGCACGAGGAGATTCACGTGCTTCCTCTGTGGGGATGATGGTGCCGTGTTCGGTCTGACCATCAGCATGCTCGGCCCGTCCCCCGTCGTGTCCTTGGTGTGCATCAGGCAGGATGGTGCTTGTGGCTGTGGTACATGGTGAAACTGTGTGCGCCTAGCCCGTCAGGGTCGCCGGACTTGTTGATAGTTGAGAGCCTTAATACGGTAATCGAGTTGATGAGCAGCTCGTCGCCGGCTAACTTCTTGTATGACAAGCTCATGACGTACCTCAGGGTGCCACCCCGGTTTCTGATGAAGGTTGGACAATCCACCCATGTATCTTTCTGGATTTGCATCGCCAGGAAAAAATGATCTTAAACCATGGCTGATGATCAAGACTGTAATGGTATATTAGCAGATAAATAGCACTACTAGTAGTCCTATTTTACTACTCCAGTTTACTAGTAGTAGTCATATGTAGGTTCTCTTTTAGTACTAGGAAGGATGCATTTTGGATGTAAACTAAGTTTGTTGCTAATGTTATTACGGAGTATTTAGGGGTTTAGTATGACTTTTATATAATTTTTCACTTCTACGACATGGACCAGAGATAAACACACTAATCATTCTTATGGTGCTTCAATTTTAGACATCTAACTCAGTGATTACGGAATTTTATGCCCAAACTTGTCAATTCGACTTGATTTAAGTCTTGAACCAAGATTGCCGTCGAAATTGCGCTGATGTGGACAACACATCGACGTGGGTCCAGCGTGTAGGATAGGCTGCCGTAGAATTTTGGCTAAATATCTAGAAAATAATATGGACATCTACGACATCAACTCAATTTTATCAGACTCATCACGAACCATGTTTTCATATTATATGCGTTTGACATTATGTAAGTTAGTATGTTTGTACATATAGTTGGTCAAACTTTATAAATATTGACTTCAAAAAAACCTAGTATGCTTTCTAATTTGGAAATGAGGGAGCATATCTAAGTACTAAAATGCGTCGAAATACATGCGTATCTAGACAAAGCCAAGTCAATAACTACTATTTTAGGATGGAGGGAGTAATCACTTATGCGTAATATATTTTTCACAATTTTTTACTGCTACGGCACGTGCCCACGACTAGAGCATGGACCAATGCATAATAATTACGCAACCATGTGGTGGCGATCTACTCCGTACTGGATTACCCTACGTGTGGAGACGCACTAGTGGATCACACGCTCGTGTGGTTCCTGAGTAAGTAGTAGTACTACTAGTATATGTAAATAGGAGTACAAAAATAGATATATCTTGTTTCTCGTGCCGTTCCTGAGTAAGTAATAGTACTACTAATAAACGATTGTGTATCTTGGTAATTGCCATGGTCATTTACTACCAACTGAGCTTTATTTTCTATCCTTCGAGGCACCTGCAAAGACTGATACTGTACTAGTATACTACTAGTAAATAATGTGCTACGGTTGGGTCCTACACCTAGTACTATACATAGACTTTAGTAGCTACTCTGGTCATAGTGGATTGTCTAAGAGGTGGAGTTATTTTTTTTCTCCAAGAGGTGGTGTTCCTTTTTTTCTCCAAGAGGTGGAGTCAAACATTTTTTATTCTTTCTTTGATTCAAAGAAAATTCAAAGGTTTTGTGAAAGATCTTGTCCCTTAGGAAATAATCCTACGCTGTTTTTTTGATTCATAGGTTTCAAATATGTAGGAATTATGTCCCGTTTGGAACGCATGATAGGAAAATATAGGAATAAGAAAAACACTGGAATTGAGATTCCTTCAAAGTATTCCTTTGCCCTCTATTTTTAGGAAAATTTCTGTCCACTCCAACCTCATGGTATAATAGCTTTTCTTTCCCTGTGATTCAAATACATACTTGATCCAAATTCCTGTAGTTTCCTCTTCTTATGTTTTGAGAATCTTGCAAATCAAACGAGCCCTAAGAGATGGTCTTTTTTTTGTTTGTCTTTGATAATGTTTTTGTTTGAACATAGGGTCATAGAGCTTCCTTGGAACACGAGGAGGGTGCAAACACTACTGCAGAATAGTCTACCGGTGACAGGCTTAAAATGCCCATTAGTGACTGACAGGGCGCCTGTCACTGGTAACGTGTCACTGATAACATGCTACTAGTGACAGACGAGCGCATGTCACTAGTATTTATTTACTAGTGACATACGTTTATTTGTGCTTATCACTACTTAGTTTTAGCAATGACAGGTAATACTTTTACCTTGTCATTTGCCCGTCACTGGTAAATACTTTTGAAATAAAAAAATTATTGCATTTGCACATCAGTAACAAAATATAACAATCGTAGATAATAATAAATGATCATAAGTACAACAGAAGCAACTCTTATGAAATTAACATCAATAACACAAAATACAAAGCAAGTTTGTTGTTTCAAAACAACCAACACCTCAAATTCAAATCGTCCAACTCTTATGAAATGTCAAAGCTTCAACCATCTGCTTCCCAAGACTCAGTCAGATCTAGATGCTACCTTGAAAATCACATCCCAAACAAACTCTCACATGGAGCAACCACCGATTTAGACAGCAGACCAGCAGTGGAAGGCCGACAACATATATGTTCAAATCATAGCTCACGCACGGTACCAACCAACTTGAGGTTTTCAACATTCATCTGCATTGGACAGAAAATAGAACATGTATTTAGTAATATAACACTTATTCAGAAATAGAAGACTTGTGATCAATGTTCTAGTTAGATTCATTTTGAAACATTGATGAGAATAAGAAGTTCTGGACTTTATATAACTCACCAAGATGAGAGGAATTAATACCCGCCGATAGTACTGCTGCTGGTTGTTACGGCTGATCGCGTCGCTTGCGGCTTCTTGTGCCATCTCGTTATGCTGCCACCTGCGCTGGTGCCTCTTCATACATCGGATCACACATATCATGTATGACATAATAGAAGTTGCTCAAAATCAATAACCTTACATAAATCACGGTATTAATTGACTGCACTTTGCATCAAGAGAAATAGTCGCATACAGTATAACTGGGCACGGCTCCACGACAATTCTAGTATTGATTTACAGGTACAGTAGTGCGGAAAACCTCCTTCCTTTCTAGAGGGAAGCACTAGCAGCAGTACTGGACCTGCAAGGGCGGCACTCGTGGCTGGTCTATCGACAAGGCCCACACCAACGTCGTTGACCAGATAGTTGCTCCTGTACTACTCATTGCTGGACATGTAAATACAACGTGTATTGACTTCTAGCTAGCCCACTAAGTGAACCGCTGAAATATATATAAAACTAGATGATACGCCCAGCGTTGCTACGAAAATTTATAAAATAAAATATAAGATAAAGAGCGTAATGAATTCAGTTGCCCTACTAAAGCCTACCACAAGTCCGTTAGACTTAGAGTAATTTCATCCCCACATATATTGCTCTCCCATATCATTTAGGTAGTAGTATTATTTTATATATTAAATTATATCAATATGGAATGACCGATAATCCCGATAGTTTCATTTAGCATTTGACCATGTGAAATTCCTCTCATCAACATTATCTAGTTTTTAAGCACATATGATCGTGTGTTAACCACAAAGCAGAAAATAATGACCACTATCTTTGCAATCTACCTCTGTCTTGTCAAATTTATAAAATCTTCTATGTTAAAAAGATAATATTTCCCTAAAGAATGTACGTTCAGTCGAAACTTGTTCATATATATCCGCCAGTCTTTGCCATATAGTACAATTGCAGGCAAAGTAGTTTTTTACCCGAAAAAAAGTAGTTAAATAAAATTGAGGGGTTAAGATCGGATTTAGCTCTAAATCAGTAGAAGAAACATTTGCCACCATAAAGAATTATTAAACAACAAATTGGAAATGTATTCTTAAATTTCAAGTTGTCATCTTCGCGGTAAGAAAAAACACACACATATATAACTATAGACAATTGGAATAACCCTAATAAACCCTGAAATCTTATCATTGTTCCTTATCACATAATTGCAGACTATATATGGTACTTCACTTTTAGAATGTGCAACAGTATTTGGTTGAAGAGCGAGTAAATATGCTTATTTAAAATAAACAAACGGAATATTTGCTGCGGAAAAGATGTTACCTTTTGTTCATTACAAAAATAATAATCACAAAGGAGCATATCGTGCGTGCTTGTGAATGTCAATGTGTTTATCTCTAATGTCGTCCTTCCCGCAAATATGTTGCAATCTTCAGTCAGAGGTGATTAGACTTGCTATAAGCCTGTATATCAGCCCACGGGGGCGGGGTACAAACAAAGACGAAATTTCTAGTTTGGATAGAAAGAATAAAGGAAAGCCAAGATAACCGGTTTCCTGATGCGCAACTCGTGGGCAGTGATTGCTTGCAAAAGACGAGGAGGGTTTAGGAGGTGATGCCTGAGACCTATGACTGGGATGCTTTTTTGATGACTAAGATCTTACAGATCAATATGAAACATGAGCTTTGAAATATTAAATATAGATTTAGCGCATGCTTGAAGAAAATCTGAATTGTTGTTGAAGTTAAGCAAGTCAAACTAAACATTAGTATATTACAAAAGGGTGGTAGCCTTACGCAGATGCCTCTGTTAACTTGTCTCTCTCATACTCGCATATATGTGTTTCAGTCCGAAAAATCGATAAACTTCAGTTGCCCATTCTGTATCAAATCTAAAACATCAAGAGCTGCAGAAACAAAATCATAGATGATAACAGGCTAACAACAATTTATCATCTAAACCTGAAGTAGAAAGTAGAGACAGACCTCACGCAAACATGAAAAAACATGAAGGTGACGACTAACTGTGGCCACTCCATTTGATGCAGAGGTAAACGGCTGAAGATAATTCCATACCAAAAAGTCAGGACAAAAATAAATAAAGGTAAAGCCAAAGTTTCAAAATGTTAATACTCATTTGCAGATCTTATTTTAGTATATATCGAGCTAATGTGACTGTTTCTTTTGATGCAAAATATGACCTGTTCCCAAAGTTCCATGTGTCATTGATTTGAAGAAAAATCGTAATGATTAAATACCTGATCTGACTCATTGTTGTACACAAACCGTAATTTTCAAAAATATCTGTGTTTTGCAATCTAAAAGTGCATAGGAGATTTGGAGGAAGGAGTACTTTGGTGATCTGATCCATGCACTAATATTGAGAGGTACAAAGACACATGAGCGACTGTGCTTGGCATCTAACCTATACAAACAAGCTAAAAATGATTCAGACGATGGGCAGCCGATGGAAGGAATCTGCAAGGATGCACAAAATCCAGAAAAATTGGTAACACCGGGTCAAATTAATGGATAATAAGAGAGTAATCTCACAGGGGAAAGGGAGAAATTGGACCTCGTTGGATCCCAAACTTCTGATTTTCCCTTTCTCCGCCGTGCCTCCTCGGAGTTGGTAGCAGTCATGTGCGTCACCGGCAGCCGGCGAGGAAGACAATGCTTGCCAACAACGAGAGACTCCCTGAGGTAGTGGAGGGTGGCGGCTAGGTCCCGAGAGGATGCGGGTGTCTGATCGTGGTTGGGGGTTAACCTAAGGAGTCTTTCCTAATGGGCTGGGCTCATAGATTATGTTTTTTATTTTTTTCGAATCCTCTGAATTTATGCTCCACGTAATTGTAAATAATTGTTCTCCCTCCATGCAGAAATAACTGAATTAAATTTGTCAAGATTTAAATTTATTTAGACGCATTTTATGGTATAGATATATTTGAATATAGGTAAATCCAAGTCAGTTATTTCTGGACCGAGTAGTATAGAAAAAATAAAACAAATGTAGCGTGCGACACATGTGTCTGTATCTTTATCCTCAAAAACATATTCATGTATCTAGGTTAAAATATGGACATTCCAATATGAATATTTATAGTTGCCAGGTATGTATTACTATACGGTATTTTCTTGTAGTACATGATGCAATGAATAGATTTCATCTCTCTTCCAATCTCGTCTACCAATTCTTGTTCAAAAAATAAATGAACTGACTATCAATCATCACTTCTCTAAAAATAAGAATTTCTCCTCAACTCTAGTTTTGTAGAAATTGTAGATCTAGCGCTTATGTGAATGAGTCATGCTGAAATAAGAAGGGTTCTATCAAACTTAAATACCATATTCATAAGGGTTCTATCAAACATAAATACCATATTCGAAAATGTAGGTGCTCAATATAAAATTCATTTGTACTCCACCCAAATGTACAAAATAATTTAATGAACAAGCTGGAGCAAGAGCGACCGACCATTGGAGCCCGGCCAAGGAGAGGAGGCGCATCGGAAGGCACCGGTCTAGTCGATACGGGTCAGGAAAAATGTCCGGGCCTTTAGAGATGCACGTGACTAAGAAAATTACCATGTTAGTCTGGCTCCACGAAAAATACTAGTGACAGGCATATTTTGAGGCCATCACTAATCATAATGTTACCAGCGACAGACATTTATAGATACCTGTCACTAAGTATTTTTTCTGTTCTGGCAGTCTACCCAAAAAATACTAGTGACAGTTACTTTTATTCACATGTCACTATTGTTTTGTACTTGTGATAGGCTTATCTTTGCCCGTCACTGGTAGCACTTTGTAGTGACGGACACAGTTTTTCCTGTCACTAACCACTTAGAGGCTATAAGCCTTTTTCTAGTAGTGGCACAAACCTCCAATAATTGGATTCGAAATTGCAGGGAACTCAAGATAATCAAGATAGTCTAGTTGCAAGAAACTATTGCACTACAATTACTTTTGGGTACAAATGCTGCACATAGCATAAAATTCTCGTTTAGCCCTCTTAACATTATTTCTTACATTCCCGGGGCTCAACTGTTGGAGCTATTTGGAACTATGACTCTAATTGTTGGAGGTTTGTGCAACTAGCCTCAATTGGATACCCACCCCCACTCGCCCACCTTCTGTAGTACTAGTAGTAGTAGAGTACTACTACGTACCATCAGCCTTTTTTCTTCTCCATCGCACCCCGGCCGCCAGCTCATGCCAACGATCTTCCCTCCCTCCCCACCCCACCCACCCCAAAGAAAGCCACCAAAACACCATCCGCAGCCTCCTTCCATGGTGAGATCGAGCAAGGTCTGTAAAGATCCTGAGCAGTTTCAGAAGGTGTTCACCAAAGGCCCTCTTCAAGTACTCATCAACCATTGCGACGCCACCACCGCTGTGAGCCTCGTCGGTTCGTCCAAACATATTCTTCAATCAGTAAAAGAGAGCGGAACTACGCCTTCTCCTCATCCGTTTGGCCACCCATGTGTTCTTCATTCTCACCCGACGGTGAGATCGTGGGAATCCAAAGACTGCTTCGAAGTGGCGGACAGCCCGTGCAAGCTGACGCCGCTGGACAGGTTCTCCTACGATGTTGTGATGCCAAATGGTTTTGATGAGCAGCGAGTAGGCGGCAATGGAGATTGGATCGTCATAGTTGGGCCCGATTTCATGTGGGACCTTGTCAATGTGTACACTCGTCGCAAGATTGTTATTCCGCAAGTGTCGGGGTTTGAACCGACCGAAGGTTCTGCACTTACAATTCAGGATGATGCTGATGCAGGTCGACGTAGTAAACTGCAGAAGATAGTCATTTGCCAAGTTCCGACAGCTGTTGGGGATACAAAGATTTCTCTCTAGTCGCCATTTTCGAATTCAAGATTGATGTCATCAACGGGAATGATAGTCATGGATAGTCAGTTTGTGTGAACGAGTTCCTGGGCTACTTCAGATACAAGGATGCTATTATCCAACATGATCGTGTGTTCACCGTGACTGAGAACGGCTGTGTTTATGCATGGAAGTCTTTGGAACTTGGTAAATTCTCCTCCCTATGTATTTTATTAGCTTTGTTCCTGAATCGATGCAAGCTATTTTTTCTGAACTTTCATTGGTTAGTAGGAATTCCATTAAAATTTTAGTTTCTTTAGCTTTGTTCCCTAGGAATTTTAGAGGAATGCAATCTTTAGGAGGTTTTCTTAGATATAAGTAGTTTGTATCATATGATTGAGTTCTGCTGATAGTATTGCTTTGTCTCCTAGTACATCCCATGGAAAATATTGTATCTACTACATAGTAGTAAGTACTAACGTGAGACCCACATATAATTCCTGAATCAATGTAAGTTATTTTTCTGAAGTTTCTTTGGTTAGTAGGATTTTCATAGGAATTTTAGCCTCTTTGATTCGTACGAATTCCCTAGGAATTTCAGAGGAATGCAATCCTTACTAAGTTTTCTTACATATAAGCAATTTGATTCATAGGATTGAGTTTTGTTGATAGTATTGCCTTGTCTCCTAGTACTAGTACATCCATGGAAAATATGGTATCTACTAGTAGTATTTACGTGAGACTCAAATACTACACATATGACATATCATAACTATATAGAATTATAATATTAGGGAAATCTCAAAAAATTAGAAATTTGATCGACATCTATAAAGTACGGGTGCATATTCAGTTCTTATATTTTCTATCATGTAGAAGTCAACGTTTATTATGTACTAGTACTTGTAAAGTTTGCTAACATGGTCTTGAGAAATGAAGGAGAAGATTCTAGAATGATGGTGAAGTGTGTTTTGAGGATTGTACATAGGGTTCATTGTGCTAAAGACTCTCAATAGAATCTTCAAGTAGATGCTAGAATGGAAAAGAAGATCTAACTTCTGGCAATATTGGGATTCGCATGTCCTGATCCAAAAGTAAATATTCAAAGTTATTCATACACTACATAGTGGTAAGATAAGATAAGATAAGATATTAAACCTCCTAGAAATAATCCTTGTTGGTTTTCCTTTTGTATATAAGACACCAAAATCTTATAAGATCCAACCTTGCTTTTTTCCCTATGAACTTTACATTCAAGATCCTATTGGATTATTTCCTATTTCATTTGATCCCATGAATCAAACTGTGTCTCTAGGAGAATTTCCATAGCATATCCCCATTTCAAAAATAATTAGAATTTCCATAGCATCTCCCTATGTTGGCATTTTTTACGCAATCACACATCTTAAGTATAATCAAGATTTTTGAAAATAGTACTATATATCAACTTATACAATGTCAGATCAATATCAATATTATTTCCGTGTTACATTTCCTTTCCCTTTGAAGGTCCCCCTTATCCTATCGCCACGCGATGTGCTGTACCTGACACATGGGTTTGTTGAGGACGATGAGGAGAATGATCCTGGTAGGTGGTGGTTAGCAAGATCTGTAGGTGGTTCAAGACTTCTTCTCGTCTATGCATATGGTGTCTTAGGCAATGCAATTGCTGATGATACTAGTGTTGTTCACTATGGTCGCACCATTCACACCTATCATTCTGGGTTTGAGTGCATGGTGTTCTCGATGGACACAAGCCAGTTAACTGTAGCTAACCGATGGAAAAGGGTTACTGACCTTGGATCATATTTTCTTTTCCGTGGCGTGAACTATCCGAATATCATTGTAGTAGGCGATGCAAATGATTCGCCAGTACATCTGACAAGAAGGAACTGTGTTTACACATCACACCAAGAAATTGGCTACGAGTACAGGTCGCGTCCTAAAATTTGCCGCTTCAATCTGACTGGTGACACAGTTGTTGGTTTCCACACCAGCACTCGCTGGACATGGTCGGAGATTCCATTTTGGCTCATCCCAAGCTTCTCAAACGCCTTGGAGTGGAATGAGCCTGTTCAAGGATAGATCATTTGGCCTTGGCCTTCTATTGAACTCTTTCTTTTGGCTGGTTTTTAGCTGATGTACGAGTACTCAGCATTTACTTTCGCACCCGGTCTGGCTTGTAAAATACTTCGTATGACCAAAAAACCCTTTTGTACACTTGGTAGTTTCTCTAGTATGTATATTTCACCAAGCTTGTAAAAGAACCTTATTAGGAGTATAGTTGTACTCTACTACTACTATTCCGTACATAATTTCTTCCAAAATGTTGTATAATAGTAGTACTATTAGTATTACTCCTTACAGGTCCGTAGTTTTGTTTCTTTTTCACTTCAGTTTGGGTCATGTAAGCCTAAGTTGGACGTGTTGGTAAGTACTTCGCTCATAAACTACACGCGGTGGAAGGAACACGATGTTTCTAGGTTTACGAGTAAAAACATGTCGCTCATCATGGCATCGTCAGTAATTTGACAAGGCAATACTATACGATGGTGTGCTAGTCTAGTTTTTTCTTATTCTTAACAAGTCCTCCATGTCTACCTAGTAGTAGTAGTAAAGGTCTACTAGTAGGAGTACCAGAGAACTCGATCAAGCTAGCTGGAGTAATACATCAGTAGCTGCCACAGAAGAGAGATGGAGGGAGTTTTGCACACGTCGGTGCACGTGGCAGCGCGTTCCTTCCGAGACAAGCTGGATTTAACTCCCTCACTGGCCTCCTCCCACGCACACACAACCTCTTTTACTCAGTCTCTTCTTCCCATCCACTACCGCCCCCTGGCCTCTCGCTCAATATTGTTGCCGACCAGCTCCTCGGCTCTGTCCTCTACAGGTGGCGGCGAGATCAGCACGGCAACCTTATGTAGGGCGGTGGAGCATCCATCATCTCTGTCCCATGGAAGCAATGGCGGTTTGTGAAATACTATAACACTTGTATATATTCCCGCCGTTTCATAATATAAGATGTTTTAGCTTATGTGAAACGAGTGTATCTAGATTCACTCCGAACTTGAATGATAGAGTTGATGATGCGGTTAAATTTTTATTGACAATTGCACTGCATTGTCATGTGTAGAGTAGTTCTTATCCTAGGTATGCATCCTTTTTTGTAGACCAGGATTCCATAGTAGCTTGTTTTCTAGGCTAGATCCCATAACTAAAAACAGTGGGGATCCGTTCGAAGTTGGTAGTTCCACTACGCAAACTTTTGAACATTTGCATATATTTGTCAGTCAACATCATGTAATCAATATTACAACTTGCTGTAGAAGGAGATAGGGGAAGGAGCGAAAAAGAGGATTCTCGATGAAATAGGTTCTAACCATGTGACTTATGCTATCCCAGATGACAAGGTAAATCAATAGAATGACATATGTTCTTGTCGTTGCACGTAGATGCTTTCGCTGTAATCTATGTTTATCTTATAACCGCAGAAGCACAAAGTTGAAGAAGACTCTAAGTTTCCTGATGACGGAGTACAAAATGGATGTTAGATCTCTACACCTAAGATGCCTCCTTGTTCACCTTCTGTGGAGACTGATGCAGTTGCAGCTGCAGCTGGTACTTTGCGGCTGGAGCTGGCAGTGAAGAGCTTTCAGAGGATGGAGGTGGTGGATTGGTTTTACCATCCGCAGAGACTTTGTGGCTGGAGCTGGCAGTGAAGAGCCTTCAGAGGACATTGTGGTGCTCGATAGTTCACCTATTGTGGAGACTCATGCTACTAGTGTTGGCGTTGTTGTTGGTGCTGCTGATCCCGCACCCGAAATTATCGTGCCACCTGAAGGAGGCAGTGATTTGGGTTTACAATCTGTAGAAACGGTTACACCTGAAGGTGGTGAACTGTGATGCAGAGCTTTCTTTCTTTTGATTTGTATGATTTTCTCTGGAACCTGTATTATGGAGTTACCTTACGCATTTCTTACACTTTTTCCTATTGAACTGTAGTGCCGAACTGGAACTACTCCTAGTATGTAATCATAATATTCGGATGCTTGAGTATTATCGATGATAAACCAATGCTAGCTAAGCTACACGAGAATTGGCCTCTGCCACTTGCAGGCGTGGTTCCTGGCTCATCTCCTTTTTCACAAGCACGGTGAAAAGATGGTTTTGTTCCTTTTCTTGCAATGCCATTATGCTTGTGTTAGTGATCTGGCAATTTTATGCTGATTTTGTCACCCAATCCGCATTTATGTCTCTACATACAAGCATATTTGTTCACATGACTTGAACAGAAAACAATATCTTCTTTGCATCGACTAACACAAGGAGACATGCAAATATTTATTTATTTTTGAAACAAGCCAAACGATATGCCATTTTCATTGATAGAGAGGGACATGCAATTCAATTAAACTACGATAACTACTTGTACAAGTCATAGAATGGTAGGGATTGCCATAGGAAATCATCACCTCCAGCATCTTGTTCTACAAAAGGCGTTATTACCAGATCCACAACCTTCTGTTCCTTGGAACGACAATGTCAAGTGCGGGATTTCGAATGTAAACACAATCCAGTGCAGGTTCATCAGGACTGCCTCTAGTTGCGTCAGTCTACACAGAAGGTACATCAGCCCTATGGCAGACAACGTTGGAAATGCAAGCTGAAGCAGTTGTTATACTCCTATCAGGACCACAAATAAGGGACAGAAATTCAAGCTCTGAAATCTAGCGTTACAAAATAGACAAGAGGTTACCCCATCTGGACAATTCATAGTGCAATTTGAGCGTCTTACATGATCCTTAGATCTTAGTCCATCCGGTATTTTTATTGCTGGAACGAAATTTGCTGGTACTTCTATTTCTGCGAAGAACCTACAAAACATAGCTAAGTCAGACATCTGAATATATCTAACTTTTCTACAGTCTTATATATGAAGATATCTTTGCATAACACTCACTTATCACTCTCTACGAATATCCTCCCGCTCCTTGGAAATGAGAAGTCGACATTCTATAGGGTACATCCATCTATACTATATTGTACCTCTAAGTACTTCCTCGTCAGGTACATCAACAGCCAAATGCTCCATTATATCAAAGAAGGATGGGGAATATATCAGGTCAAAAGCTTGCACAGGATCTCTACCAAGTCCTTTTTAAGATGTTTTCGAACTCTTCTGTCTAGAGCTTTACTATAGATTTACCTAAAGAACGTACCAACCCAAATCTACAAGCACCTTGTAAATCTAGATGGTCACAAGCTTTAACTATTTCTAGGAGAGGTGGAGAACAAACCAAAGCCAATAAGAATGTCCACTGCCTGAATCTAGAAGGCGAAGCGTGGGGATCGGCCAGCTGACCGCCGGCCGGTGCGTCTCATGAAGAACAGCACGGCTAATGGTGGTAGGCCAGCACTGTTGATAGAAAGGCCTCGAGAAGTTTTTTTAAGGCGTCGAGAAGTTTTCGGCCTGGTTCTAATCTGGTGCATCTCCCGTAAGAATGGCACAAAATTAGAAGAGACATGGGCTGGTCGCTTGATTGAGGGCGAGCTTAGGAAAGTTTGGGGTCTCGGCGGAAAGTTTTGGTGGGCGCAGGGTGTTTGTCCATAATTTTCATAGAAATATCTCTAAATATCTTATCAGATTTGCCAGTTCTCAAGAGTCACCTCTCTCGCCATTAGATTTACCTCGCGATTGGTGCAACATGAGGGTTACACATTTGTTGCAACAGCTTGTAACTGGGAATTTAATGAGTTCGAACTACTAGGTTACAACTGAGTATTAGCACAATTTGTTGGGTGAAGTCAGCTCCTTAACATAACAAGTTCTCAAGCTCCTGGGATCTAGGCGCTCATATTTTATAACTTGTTTCCCTTGTTGACGAATTTGTTTCGAATGCGGCCAAGCCCCAACACGTACCTTGGGATGATAACTATCGAGCTCAAGGAATTAGCCCATCCGGCCTCATTATAGCCCAAGACCTTCTAACTCGGCCATGTTTTGGGTCATTCGGCCACGCAAATAGCCCAGTTAGATTGGGCGAGAGCCTATGAAAAATATCCCATCAATCCCTGCTTGGCCCATTTTTCTTCAATTCGGCCTTTTTGGGCACCGTCCACCCACCCCTTAAAAAACTCCGTCTATCCATGTTTTTAAGTACTACCTACTACATTATTTATAACATTTTTTAGTTGAGCTGCTAGCAACCACGCATAGCAGATGGACAAGCAATTTTTTTAGAAGAAAAATAAATAAGTTATATACAATGTTAATATACATTTTTCACGTTTTATAAAAGGATAACAATTTCTTGTGTAGTGGCAAGGCATGTAGTTTATCTGTAGCAATTTTTTTATACTAATAGGCTGACATGGCTGACCCACCTGCCTATAGCTAGCATCCATCAACCTTACCATACAAGAGATCAAGTTTAACGAGCACGGTTAAAAAGTACTTGTACAACCGTCATGACCGGAACAAAGAAGACCGAGATCGACACGTTTCTTGCCGAGAGAGGCTGACACGTGCGCCCTAGCAGCAAGACCATACAGCCTGCCGCATGGAACAACATCACCAAGGTCAAACCGGCAGACGCGACCAAAAAAATGTCCAACATACACAGGTTTCCTCTACATGGGCGGCTGACATGTGGAACCAGCAGGGAGACATTATACAGGTGTTGTATCAAGCAACGTTGCCAAGTTCCAAACGGGGAGGCACGAGAGAAAAAAAGTCTAGCATCCACACATTTCCTGCACAGAGGAGGCTGACATGTCGGGCCCACCAGCATGTATAAACGGCTGAAGCAGCGAGCAGCGCTATCAAGTTCAGAACACGAAGGCACGACAGAGGGTAAAAATCCATCATAGACACGTTTCTTCTAATAAGAGGATGACATGTGGGGCCCAACATCGTGATTAAACGGTAGATGCATCGAACAACGCTATCAGGTTCGGAACAGGGTAGCGCGAGCGAAGAAAAAAATCCATCATACACACGTTTCTTGTAATGAGACGATGACATGTGGGGCTCAGGAGGAGGGTTAAACGGTAGATGCGTCGATCAACGCTATCAACTTCAGAATGGGGTAGCACCAGCGAAGGAAAGATTCTATCATACACACATTTCTTCTAGTGTGAGGATGACATGTGGGTCCCATGAGGTTGATTAAACAGTAGATGCATGGAGCAACACTATCAACTTCAGAACAGGGTAGCGTGAGCGAAGGAAAAAAATTTCATCATACACACGATCCTTCTAATGAGAGGCTGACATGTGGGACCTAGTAGCCTGACTAAACGGCAGATGCCTTGAGCTATGTTATCGAGAGGCGCAACCGAAAAATATGATCAGCTAGAGATACTGACGTCCAGGACCCACACGCCTCAAAAGACTTCGGCGAGTCAACATCGCGCGAGGAAACGAAAATCTTGCTTCTGCCACGCGCCAGCCGAACTTCCTCCGTGTTTTTAGCAGATTCGTCGTAGTAGAGGGCCACGAAATTGGAAAAAATTGTTTTCCATCGGCCACGGCCGAGCCGAGAATTTCGTCGCGGAAGACGCGCCTTCTATGACGACTGTCAGGCCAAGTCATTGTGGAAGGAAACTTTTCTTGTAGTGTAAGGAAGATAGTGAGCAACACTATCAACTTCAGAAGCACAACGGAAAGAATTCATGAACGATTCTCTTCACAAAGGAAAGAATCAATGATAATGATCATTGTGTTTTTCCTCACTAGTGTTTTTTACTACATGTAGTAGGATTCAAAATGTACCCCACATCTTGTATGGAGACATTTGATAATTATTTGTCATGTTACCGGAATATGACATACCTATGAACTATGAAGGAAAGTAATGTAAAATAAAATTATGAGAAATCTTAAAGGCAAAATTCACTTAAGATTAGAAAGCAATTCATTGCTAAATATTAACAAGTAGTGGGTTACTTGAATTTTCCAAATGACTGCAATGTCATGAAGGAAAAGGTGATTGCCAAAGGCACAATTTGTCTTGAATAATGCATTGGACAAATTCAATAAGAATTTGAGTCAAAAGTGCTAAAAGTCTTGTGGATTTAATACTAGTAAGGTACTAGCATCTCGTAATAAAACTCTCAGTTTAATAATTGATTAAAGGATTTTTAAGTCATTCAAAATAGTGAGAGCATATGCAATTTGCATGAAATTGAGTGGGAGCTATAAAATTCTTCCTAAAACAATATGTGAATGACATATTTTTGAGTGGGAGCAATATAAGTCTCGAACTCAAATATGTTGGGAACACATTTTGAGTGGGAGCTTAAAGATTGATTCTTAAGTGTGTACAACACATTAAGAATAAAAGTGCAAGTACCGATAAATAATGATTTATAGGTATTAGAAGTTGAAAGTAAGCATATTACAATATTATGTTGTATTCCTAAAAGAGATTCTGGAAAATAGTTCCATAATAGGAATTGATTAAGGACTGGTCCACTACTAGAGAAAACCCTACCCGAGGCGCACCTAGAACCCCATCCGAGGCGCATATGGTATGCGCCTCTAGCGCCGCGCCTCTAGTATTTGCTATGCGAGGCACATATCATATGCGCCTCTAGTATCTGTTATGCGAGGCGCATATCACATGCGCCTCCTATACTTCCCATATGCGCCTCGTGTATATGAATTATAGGAGGCACATGTGATATGCGCCTCGCATATGTTACGGTATGCACCTCTGGTAGTACCGAATATGTGCCTCCTATACTTCCCATATGCGCCTCGGGTATATTTTCGAAGTTCAAGTTTTACAGCAATTTTCAAATTACACTTTACAGGTATTCAAATATACAATACAGTCCAGAATACAGTATAAACAATACAGAATATTCCAGAAACTTGCAATTGGCAAAAGCATAATAGAACTAGCATGAATACAAGTACATTACACATCAATCATGACATAAGAGTTCATACATCAACAAGTGCCAAGTTGCCACAAGTTCACACCTCCGAGTACAAGTTCACAATCACATTACAACTCCGACGACAGAGCTCTATCTAGATGAAGTAGAGCACATAACCTACCATGAAGAGCAACAAGGTTATGATCATGAGGAAGTTCCTCCACTTCTTCCTCACGTGCCTCCTCCACTTCTCTTCCGCCACCTCTCTAGTCTTTTAGCATTTGTAGCTGTTACCCGAGAATTCGTTCACTTGCTTTCGGCAGTCTTCCCACTCCTTGTACACACCTGGAACCTTGCCGGCATACACGACATAGCACTTCTTCACCATCTTCTATACACAAGATAGATGATATTATCTATGTCAGTGCAAAGCAATAGGAGTTCACAAGATAAGATCATGCATATATATATGGGTGCAACAAGATGTAAGAAATCACGGTCTAATCATCGGCATTTCGAAGAAAGACAAAAAAAAGCAAACCAAGAATGACTTGCATTAGTGCCTCATACATAGGTTGGGCATGGAAATAACAATGCTCGTTGTTTGATCTCGTGCGGCAAGTAGAGTATATGCCCAAATTACTAGTCTACTTGGAACACGAGATCAGATAGTGGCATAGTCATACACATGATGCCACAACACGTTCTAATCATCAGCATTTCAAAGAAAGACCAAAAAAAGCAAACCAAGAATGACTTGCATTAGTGCCTCATACTTAGGTTGGGCATGCAAATAACAATGCTCGCTGCTTGATCTTATGCGGAAAGTAGAGTATATGCCCAAATTAGTAGTCTACTTGGCACACGAGATCAAACAACGGCATAGTCATACACATGACGCCACAACACATTCTAATCATCGGCATTTCGAAGAAAGTCCAAGAATACAAACCAAGAATGACTTGGATTAGTGCCTCATACTATTCGTATTGCCAAAGCCAAAAGAAGAGAAATACTTCGAGGATTCATATAGCATGGGAATGATATGTCAAGTGGCAAAGCAAGGAAAGGATTCGGTCTCCACGGCAATGACTCATTTCAAGTTTGGTGTGTCTAAAGGAGTCGTTGTCGTGGACCCAAAACCCTTTCCTTGGATTGCCACTTAACATATTATGTCCTATGTATATGAATCTCGAAAATATCTGTCCTATTTTGACTTTAGGGTGAAATAGTTTATCATTTCATTGTATCGCCAAAGACGAATAGTGAAGTAATGTCCTTACGTTTGACCTTGGGGCTACAATGAGATATTTGAAACTAAATACTTCACCATTTCATTTAATTCACGCTATCTAATCTATTTGTATCGCCAAAGACAAAAGAAGAGAAATACTTCCATGATTCATATGGCATGGGCATGATATGTCGATTGGCAAAGAAAGGAAAGGATTCGGTCTCCACGGCAATGACTCATTTCAAGTTTGGTGTGTCTAAAGGAGTCGTTGTCGTGGACCCAAAACCATTTCCTTGGCTTGCCACTTAACATATTATGTCCTATGTATATGAATCTCGAAAATATCTGTCCTATTTTGACTTTAGGGTGAAATAGTTTATCATTTCATTGTATCGCCAAAGATGAATAGTGAAGTAATGTCCTTACGTTTGACCTTGGGGCTACAATGAGATATTTGAAACTAAATACTTCACCATTTCATTTAATTCACGCTATCTAATCTATTTGTATCGCCAAAGACAAAAGAAGAGAAATACTTCCATGATTCATATAGCATGGGCATGATATGTCGATTGGCAAAGAAAGGAAAGGATTTGGTCTCCACGGCAATGACTCATTTTGAGTTTAGTTTGTCTAAAGGAGTCGTTGTCATGGACCCGTAACCCTTTCCTGGGCTTGCCACTAAACATATTATGTCTTATGTATATGAATCTCGAAAAGATTTGTCCTCTTTCAACTTTGGGGCTACAAGATGAAATAGTTTATCATTTCATTATATCGCCAAAGACGAAAGGAAAGAAATTATTCCACGATTCATATAACAATGTCGCCAATGCTATACGAATAGTGAAGCAATGTCTTTCCTTTCCACTTTGGGGCTACAATGAGATATTTGAAACTAAATACTTCACCATTTCATTCAATTCACGCTATCTAATCTATTCGTATCACCAAAGACAAAAGAAGAGAAATACTTCCATGATTCATATAGCATGGGCATGTTATGTCTAATGGTAAAGAAAGGAAAGGATTCGGTCTCCACGACAATGACTCATTTCGAGTTTGGTGTGTCGAAAGGAGTCGTTGCCGTGGACCCAAAATCCTTTCCTTGGCTTTCCATTAGAAATATTATGTCTTATGTATGTAAATCTCGATAATATTTGTCCCCTTTTGAATTTGGGGCTACGAGATGAAATAGTTGCCTCATACTTAGGTTGGGCACAAGAAATGACAATGCCGCTGATGGATATGGTGCGACAAGTAGATTATATGCACAAACCTCTAGTCTACTTGGCACACCAGATCCAGCAATGGCATGGTCACACACATGACGCCACAACACGTTTTAATCCTCAACATTTCAAAGAAAGACAAAGAAAGCAAACCACAAGAAGTAGGGCGGCAATAACGAATGAAAAGCAACAAGCACTTAAAATAGTTCATAACACAAATAACTAGCTAGTGTCGCTCACAATCAAGTTCAACGGTTAACGAAACATACTCTAGATGTTTTGCTAGGAAAGTTTAACATAGTGATAAGAGTTTACAACATGAGTTCGGAACTAACAGCGAGCTACCCAGGCAATGCAATCATCAAGACTTCTTTGGCTATTGAGTCGGCTTTAGGGGGCATTGATGAAGCCTGACCAAGTTTTCGCCATCTGCATGAACGTCCTGCGGTCACCTTGCTGCGCTAAGCGTTCGTCTATCTCCCTGTTGGGCGGTGTATGGCCGCCGTAGAAGGTGACCCTGGATTTCATGACTCCCTGGTGCACGATTATCGCGATCTCCTCCTGGATGTTGAAAAAGTACTGCCTGAGGTTGCGATCATGGATTATTGCAAGCCTTTCAGCCCACTTCGCAAGGTCAGATGGCAGCATTTTGCTCTCCATGTCATTGAAGAACGCCTTCATGTCGTAAATGGCGTAGAAGGCATCCTTCATGCTACCAGACGGCTTCTTGACGCAGGCGACTTGGTGTTGCTGGCTTGACTCCTCCTGCTGTGACGTAGCCAGTGAGAGAACCATCAAGAATGTTCTTGATATTGGTGTAGTTTTTCAGGACCGCACTGTTTGAGTCGATGTACATGGCTATTGAGTGTTTCAAATTCAAGCATATGAACATGCAGCCTGTCTGATCATCCTTCGTGATGGGATGGTAGGGAAGGAGAATCACATCCTTGTCCGAGTATGTTTGCAGGAAGGTTGAGAGGTAGTCGGTCGCCAGCGCTATGTCCTCGTCATCTTTCAGGACAACATCACGCAGGAAGTAGGGATCCACTATCTGGATGCCCGGGATCTTGTCTCTGGTGATCTGCATGGCCATATTGAGGGAGAATAGACGGACCACGAAATTGTGCAGCCAGAACCCGTTCAACCTGTCGAAGATGTCGGAATGCCGTAGGTAGAAGATATCCTCGGGGGGGGGGAGGGTACACTGATGAAGCACAACACATAAGGCACCTTAGACTTGAAAACGAGGTACAACTAATCGTTCTCGTGAATGCGGCGCTCCTCAATTGTGAGATAGCTATAATGAAGATTGCGCATTTCAGAGCCTGCGACCTCGAGCAACGAGTTACACATCATCGGTGCACCTGCCACGTGCTGCTGATTCCTGGCTTGCCCCGCAAGGCCGTGCTGAGCCCGAAGAACAAGATTTGGACCCTTGCTCCGGTCACCCATAGGCTTCCTTTTGTGACCCTGCTTCTTGCCCTTTGGGGTGTCGACCACCGCGTTCACCTCACCGATCACCTTATGAAGGGTGCTAGGGCTGATCAAAGGAACTGCAGGCCTCGGAGGCTTGGTGAAGGGGGCGGGTGGCGGCGCCTCCTAACTAGTTGGGAAGAGACGTACCTGGCAAGGGGGTTTCGCCGGTGCTGGTTGGGTATTGGCAACTTGATGTGTGCATGATGGTCCCGACTCATACCAATCAGAAAACCTTGTGTTAACGAACTGGTCGCCAAAGTTCGGATCAATTTATCCATCATCATCATAGGGATCCTATGCCATGTTGTCCAAGTCTGCCATCTCGAAGTCTTCATCATATGCTAGCTGTGCTGCCTCTAGGGTGATGTTGAGCTGGTCCTCCGTCCCCAAATGGATCTGGCTTTTCGGCCATAGGTACAAGTAGCCGAAGCCAGTATTGAGGACCGCCACCGTCTCCTCATCATCCCATCCTTGAGGTTGAGAGGGCGGTTCCACTTGCTCGTAGCCCGAAAGCACCATACTGTATCTGACCCTCATCATTTCGGGTGCATTGCTACATTGTGCATTTTGTGGTTCTCCGGTTGAACGATAGTACCCTTGGCAACATCCTTCAACTGGCCACCCACTGAGTGCATGAGAGTGCAAGGAGTGTCTCCCTGGAAAGACATGTAGGCCGGGCATCAGTAAAACGAAGATCAAGTCATTGGTGTGGTTAAGCTTCCCAACTCTCTCTTTAATTAGTTAGTTCCCTTTAGGGCGTCGAACTTGTCCAAGGTCGAGGCATTGCCGCTGGCAGGCTTGAGCACGCAAGTGGCAGAGTGGCTGCCTGATGGCACGGTGGTGTGGGTCGGTGCATTCGCCGCAATGGGCAAGTTAAGCTCCGGAGCTGGAGGAGTCTCCACCACCATCGGCCCTGCTGGAGGAGTCACCAGCGCCTCCAGCCGCGCCATGTTGTCCAATTGGGCACTATCGAGGTTGGGAACCGGTGGTGGTCCTTGTATACCACCCTTCTGCCAATTGCTGTACTTTTCCATATAGGCGGGAAGGATGGTGTTGAGCTTATCATTCACTTGTGACTGGACTTGTGCCTGGACTTGTGTATGAACTTGTTCTTGGAACTTTGTCTCGGCAGCAAACATAGCCTGGTTCATGGCATCTTGGACTATATTGGAAAAGGCTTCCACCTGTTCCTTGAGGTGTCTTACCTCGGCGCTTTCGGCCTTCCTGCCCTTCCGCTCCATTGTGCCATAGTACTCGGACCATGTTATGCCGCCAAAGCCGACCACACGACCAGCCGACTACAGGGCCGCTAGGGGCTGGACATTCTTGGTCTGGTTCAGCGCCCTGTTAAAGTGGTGTCCCACTTGGCGACAGGCGCCGACCCCTAGGATGAGGCGCTCCTACACTCCTCGTCCTGCGCACAAGGAACACGAAGCATTTGATCAGAAAACTGGACTTCATTGATTAATCGTGAACGCAATTAATCAACTTGCGTGCAAACTACTTACATTTTTTATCATGAAGTCCGTCACCTTCATAGTGAAGGGGCCGACAGGCTCCGAGGAATAATCAGAACTCCTTTCGGCTTGGCAAACCGGGCCCTGACAAAGTGCTTTTCCTGTGGCTCTTTTATGTCATCAAAGGGAGGTGTCAACCCCTTTGCATGAGCGTCGGTGTCCTCCTTCTCCCATTTGCGAATCGCAGCTCTGTAACCCCTGGAGCCGAGATGGTGGGTACCAATGTTCTTCTCGTACAACTCCTTGAAGTACTGACTCTCGGCCTTCCCCATGGCGGATTCTCATCTGGCCTTGAACACCTTGAAGTGTTCTTCCATGACCAGAGGCTCCCTCTTGACGACCTCCGAATAACTTAGCTCATCCTCAAAAATCAGCTTCTTCACCCGCACCTTCCAATTCGACAAGGCCTTGGTCATCTTCTTGAGGGCGTACTTGTTCACCGGATTACCTTTGAGATTGTTGTTATTGTACTTGTGTTCCTCATCACCTGGGAATGCGTATCTTGCATGTAGCTTCCGGAAGATCTGGATGCGGAAACCCCTGTTCTCTTCGGCCTTCAGGTTCTCCAAGTTGATTTTGGTGCCAACTCAAATGGTGTTCCGGAGGATTACCACGAGCTAGTTTGAGTAAACCGCGACAAACTCGGCCAGCTCCAAAGGCGCACCTTCAGCATTCACGATTGTGATGATGGACCTTTTGATGTCGACCATTATCGGGGCCCGCTCCTTCCGGGCCTTCTTCGATGTGCTACCACCGTCCGTAGTAGCTTCACCGCCGCCATCAGTGGTAGTGGCGTCACCATTAGTGTCCCCCATCTCCTCATCGCCCGACGAGGTATCCTCGTCCGCCTCCATCTCGTCGTCCCGTGGAACGAATTCCGGGTCCTCTTGGGATTCCATCTCCGCCTGCTGCTCCCAAAAGGGCTTCTTGCTAGAAGGGCCCGGCTCCGTCGACATTTCTAAACACACAAATAAATGGAATTAATAAGCACAAAAATTCACAGAAAATTTCAGCATAACCTTTGCTAATTTTCTTGTCTAGGAGTGCCAGAAATTCGCCGAAACAAAAATGAATCAACATTCCGGCGAAACATTGGCAACTCAAAAAGAAAAACCTACCAAAAAAACTAAATAGGCACAAACACAGCCATTTTGCTGCCAGCATACACAAGCATTACCACTGTGTACACTCCAAATGGAGGCGTCATAGTGGCAGATGTAGTAGTAGTAGCAACATAATTTAGCTAAACCAAAAAAGGGAATTCAAACTATGCAAAAGTTGGACAGCATACACAATATATGCATAAAATAAATATCAGGTGTTGAAGCAGTACAAGCAGTTCATTTTACCAAGTAATGTTCTTAGAAAACAAAAGCTTCAGCACAATAGGATTTCAGATGATCAGATCTAATGGATCTGAATTGGTTCAACACACGGCTTCAGAATTTCGTACAAACACATGGCAAAGATAGTAATCCCACCCTGTAAATGATGTAAGAGATAAATAACTGATGACCTTCACTTTATTTCAAGGAGAGAAAAACTACACCCATATTAGCAAGGAGTACATGGATGCCAGGTTTAGAGTATGAAGGACATGGATTCGCAGTTTTTCAGTTCAGGTCATTGAACCCGCAGTCCTGCAGGCTGTTACGTCTAGACGTCAAAACAAGAGGACGGTCCAGGAGGCTCTGACTAAACATTTGGATTACTGACATTGCTACTGAGTTAGCGCCCGAGGGGTATAAGCAGTGTGTCATCCTCTACAAGGCCATTCTAAATCTAGACTAGGACCCCAATGTTCCAGATCAGTACTCTTGGCCTTGTGATGCATCTGGCCTTTTCTCAGCCAAATCAACATACAAGAGACTCTATGAAGGTGAATTAGTTTTCCTGCTGCAGATTGCATTTGAAGAGCCTGTGGCAGCTAAAGTGCAAAAAAATAGTGGCTTCATCCAATATCGACTCTGGATAGAAGAGCGAGGCATGGGTTACAAGATCAGCCGAGTGCTTGTTTTACCTGCTCGCTGGACCTAGATACCACTGAAAATATCCTTCTTCAGTGTGCCTATGCAAAGGAAGTCCGGTAAACCTTTTGTGAGGCCCAGCTGATGGATGCAACTCCATCAAGTGAGGATAGGCTAGAAGATTGGTGGTTGAGATCTCGGGTTAGCTACCATGGGAAGGACAAGAAAATATTTTATGCCCGAGTTATGCTCACTTGCTGGATGCTTTGGAAACAAAGAAATTCCAGAGTTTTTGCCAACATATCTCAACAATGCTCTGCCAACGATCTAGCTAGGAGAATTAAAGAGGAGTTCTGTCAGTGGAGTTTAGCTAGGAGAGATGGGAATAACCATAGCTAGGAGTTCTGTCAGCCTTTTTCTTTTCTGAGGAGTTCATTGACACAGTTGGCTGCACCTGGTTGTTGATCCTTGTAATTGTTTTTCTCATCTTCTATAAAGTTATGGTACGAATTCGCGTTCCTTTGGAAAAAAGACTACTCCCTCTGTTTCAGGACATCGAATCCGGCAAACCCAGTACACAAGGATTAGAGTGTAATATTCACAGGAAAAAACAGGGACATACTACCCTTACAAAAAAAGTAGAAGAGGCAACTAAAAACTCATTGTTCTGTCCTAATTCTAAGTGTGATGTGCTAGTGATGTCCTAAAAACTGCTATGATGTGCTAGTGCTAAGCGTGAAACTATTTTTAAAATTCAGTCTCTGAACCTCCAGCTGAAGTTAAGCACGCACTCTCATTTTGGTCAAGGAATGGTGGCATGCAAGTAGCTGAGCACCAACCCATGCCCTGGTCCTAAGAGTGACAAAGTAGTGATAAGATGGTGACTGCTATTGACCGAAGCACTCGACTGACTCAAGTTCTTGTGCAGGTTAGATATTTACTGGGCTAGAGTTTCCTGATCTGGCAGTAACTTGGCCTAGATCACAGGGAGAGGGGAGAGGGGAGGGAAGAGGGGTAGGGGGAAGGGGAGGGAGAGGGGAATGGGGTGGACGGCGGGCGCGGACGGGGGCAGGAAGGGGTGATGATGGCGAGGCAGAGGAAGGGACAGCACGGGCGGGCTCCTCCTCCTCCTAGGCACGGCGGCGCGAGCAGGCTCCTCCTCCTCCTCCTCCTGGGCACGGCGGCGCGAGCGGCAGAGCGAAGGCGACGGAGAGGTTGCAGTGTACAAGCTCAGTCGATCCAGAGAAAAAGTGAGCGAGATAAAAAGGCTCAGTCGATCACAGACAGGTACCAGCTTATGCGAGGTGCATATTTGAAAATGCGCCTCGCATATGTTTACGCGAGGCGCATTCTGGCCATATGCGCCTCGGCTATTATTCACTACTAGTCAACTAGCGCGCTGCGCTGGTATCTGTCAACAAACACACATTAGCCCACTGGTATCGACTCTTGTCCTGTTCTAAACCCTAGCCATCCAGGTTCGAATCCTGGGGGCAACATATTTTCGTAAAAAAATTTAAAGGCCATTTTTCATGTAAAACATTGTCCAAACACAATATAAACGATAAAATATACTACAAGTATTTTAAAAATTCAAATATTGCCAAAAAAACACAAGTGAGTATTATGAATGTATCTCGTCGATAAATAATATTCTCAATGCAATATTATAACAATCAAAAAATGATAATTATGAATGTTTCGATACATAATAGTATGCCACACACACACGACGGTTCTTGACAATGGTCGGAGCGCGCTAGTGTTTCTTGACAATGGTCGTCTTCTTGCCCTTCTTTGTCGCGGTTGTACAGGTTAGGTCCGGAATGTCTTCACTACTTCTTTTGAATGGGAGTCCTTAGGTAGGGTTATGGTGTATGGTGCTTGGTTGCCGTATCCGCCTTCCATCTTCGGGTCACCGTTCTGGTCAAAGTCTTGCTCGTTGGCGACTCCGTCCATTCCGATGATGTTCCTTTTGCCTCTCCTGATGACAACCCGGCTAGGCTTTGACGGGTGTGTGATGTAACAGCATTGGTTGACCTTGCTAGCTAGAACCCAAGGCTCATTTCTCGCGAGTGCGTTCGTGTTGGTGTTCTTTGATTGAATAACCATGGTGGTGAAATATCGGCCTTCTTTCTCGACGCTCTTATCCCACCTGACACGGAACATCGGCACCTTCTCTGTAACATAGTCAAGCTCCCAAATCTCCTCGATCCTTCTGTAGTATCTTTCTGGGACGTCGACGGTGTAGAATATCCCCGTAACCCCTAAGTTCTGGTAATCGCAGTTATTTTCCTTTTCCTCTGTATAGAACGTGTATCCGTTGATATCGTATGCCTGATAGGTCATCAGGTTGTGCGAGGCGCCCCGTGACAAGGAGAATATGAGTATATCTTCCTCCGAGTACTCGCCCTATGGTGGATTAGCAATGACCTTCTCCCTGAACCACCGTGTGAAACCCGAGTTGTGCTCCTTGATAACACCTTCCTTCGAGTACTGGCGCCCATGGTCAGCGTAATTCTTCTTGTTAAACTCTTTGTGCTCATATATGTATGGATTGTACACCTGTAGGTACTGTAGCGCGACCAGGTTTGCTGTTTCAAAGTCCTAGGTTTTGCCCTCGATGTCGACATGCTTTGGCCGCCGACCCTCGTGTTGACCACATCTAGCGAGCCTCCCGAGGTGCTTGTTGAATGGAAGACCAAGAGGGGCCTAAGTTCGTAAAAAATTTGAGTAGAAAGAGATGCACTCGTCGGCTAGGAAGCCGTTTGCTATGCTTCTATCTGGACAGGACCTATTCTTAACGTATCCTTTGATGTGTCCATTGAGCCTTTCAAATGGCATCAAGCTTCGCAGAAATAGAGGACCGAGCTGGACGATATCCTCCATGACATGGAGAATCAAATGAAGCATGGATTCGAAGAATGCGGAGGGGGGGAATAGATCTTGAGATCGCATAGTATCACCACGATCTCGTCCTGTAGCCTCGTGAACTTCTTAATGCCTATCGACTTCGGAGAGATGATGTCAAAAAAGTTACAGAGGCCAAACAACGTTTCACAGACGTGCTTGTCCATTATACCTCAGATCGTGACCGGGAGTTCCTGCATCATCAGCACGGCGACATCGTGAGACATCATCCCGCTGAAGCGCTGCTTCACCTCGTCTAGCTATCTGCTTATCTTCCCCGCGTAGTCGTTCGGAAATTTGACTCCGAGGAGGCACTTCATAAACTGTATGTCCTCCTTCTTACTCAAAGTGAAGCACGGGGCCTTGAGCTTGACCTCGCCCTTCTTGACCTGCTTTTTGCCCTTGCGATTATGGATATTCTGCATTTCTGTCTCCTCCTCCTTGTCATCGCTAGGTGGTGGTTGAAGTTCATCCTTGATGCCCATATGCTTCAAGTCGTTCCTTGCCTTCGGCCCATGTTTGGTGTTGTCGGTGTTAAGGAGGGTGGCAAGTAGACTCGCGCCCACGTTCTTCATGATATGCATGAGATCGAGGCTATGAGGCACGTAGAGGATCTTCTAGTATGGCAAGTCCCAGAAAACAGACCTCGGCTTCCATACCTTCAGCAGCGGATCTGGCTTCTACTGGGTCTTTCCTGGTGCAGTGCATTCCTTCCAGTTATTCATCAGCTCGTAGATTTCTGCGTTGCTCCTCTGGTCCGGGATTCCTCGGAGCTCAACCGCCCCATCAAACAGATCTCCTAGCTTTCTCGAGGCTTGATTCTTGGGAAGCCACCTCCGAGCCCCAAGGAACACGGTTTTCCCGGACCCAGGATATTTCTGTAGTTGGCAGTACGTTGTATTATCTTTGCACCTAACGCATCCATAGAATCCTTGGACCACCTGCCCCAAGAAGTATCCATAACCGAGATAGTCTTACACCGTCGTGATCATCGTGGCTCTCATGTCGAAGTATTCTTGTCTTGGCCCTTCTTCCCACGTACGGGCTCCTTCTTCCCACGTACGGGCTCCTTCCCATAATGTGGTCAACTCCTCTTTCAACAACGTGAGATAGAGATTGATGTCTGTACCAGGTTGTTTTGGCCCTTGAACCAGCATACTCATGGTTACGTACTTCTTCATGCACAACCAGGGGGAGGTTGTAGATCGATACAAACACGGGCCAGGTGATGTGTGTGCTCCTCTGGCTTCCGAACGGAGTGAGTCCGTCAGTGCTCATGCCCAGCCTGAGGTTCCTTGACTCTTTCCCGAAATGTTGGTAATATTGGAGGTCCAACGCTTTCCACTGGCAAGCATCCGAAGGGTGCCTCGGCATTTCCTCCTTCTCCAGATCATCGTCTTCCGGCCTCTTTCTTTCCGCATGCCAGCGCATGAGCTATGCTTCCTTAGGGTCCGCAAAATACCGTTGTAGATGAGGAGTTAGAGGGAAGTACCACACCACATTTCTAGGAGCTTTGTTGGTGCCTCTCCTGTATCGTGAGGTCTTGCACACCGGACACGTGGTCTTCTCCGTGTCCTTGCCCTGGTAGATGATGCAATCATTTATGCAGTCATGGTAATTCACGTGCGGTAGATTGAGAGGGCACAAGACTTTCTTGGCCTCAGCGATACTAGTCGGACATGTGGTCCCCTTCTTGGGAAGAATATCGTGCCAGAATGCAATGTTGTCATCAAAGCATTCAGCGGTCATTTTGTCTTTCACCTTCATCTCCAGAGCCCTGAGCGTTACATTCAGACATGTATCCTCATCGTTGCATCCATCAAACAATGGAGTGACCGCATATTTCTTCATTTGCTCCAGCTTAGATTTCTCTCTAGCGGCGGCTCTGGTGTTACTCATCTCCGTGAGACGCAGATCTTGGACATGAGGGTCTCACAGCCAGCTCAAATGATGGTCGACACCTTGATCTTCGTGTTCATGCCCGGCGCCACCTTGATCATCTTCATGCTCATGCCCGGCGCCACCCTGATCTTCATGATCATCACCTGCCCCGTCGTCGGCGTCTTGATCTTCATGATCATGACCGGCATCTTGATCTTCACCATTATTGACATCCTCATCATCATCTTCATCATCACGTATCCACCGAGTGTAGCCATCCATGAAACTACGTCGGAGCAGGTGCGACTCCAGCATTCAGAATCGTGCCTTATCAGATACATCAGCTTGCAGTCGCAACATAGACATCTTATCTCCATCTTGTTTGCGTGTGCCATATGGTCCTCGCGCATCTCATCCACCTATCCACGAGGGCTTTGCGGATCAGTGGTCGGACCATGGTCGCCTACGCGTGGTACAAAGAGCAAGATAATAATTATAGCATATATGGACATCTGGATTGCCAGAAAAATTTGGCATGACCTCCCCTAAAAAGAGGACATCCGCAAGTGCCAGAAATTCGCCGGAAAATAAATTAATCGACATTCCGGCGAAACATTGGCATCTCAAATGAAATCCCTACACAAAAATAAGCATGCACCACAACACAATCATATAGTCGCGATGTCGCTGACAACGCGCATGAGCATGTAAGCAACGCCTTCACACTTCCTCCAGCGATAACTTGCGCAAGAGAGACGGAGGAGAAGTAAACGGACATGTTGTAGATCTAGAGGAGAAAGAGACTTCACTTACATATGAGTGCCAACAAATGGAGATTGCGCAAGCTTCTATGATGAACCAATGTGGGAAATGAGGTGGGGAGAAGGAGGGGGCGACCAAATCTGTCTTTTGGTGGAGAGGAAGAAGTGAGGCAAGTGAGTGGGGTGCATGTGCCAAAAAGGTGCAAAAAAAGTGAGCCAGGTTATGCGAGGCGCATATTGCAGTAAATGCGCCTCCTATATTGTGAACTATCTGAGGCGCACATGCTAACATGCGCCACGCCTATGCGGCCACCTGGGCCCGTAGGGATTACTTGAGGCGCACATTCCCTACTGCGCCCCGCCTATTGTCAAGTATCAGAGGAGCATGTGACTATATGCGCCTCACATATTGGACCACCGATGTCCACCCGAGCCCACCAACATATGCGAGGCGCATTTGTCACATATGCGCCTCGCATGTCTAACATGTTGGAGGTGCATATTACCAGGATGCGCCTCACATAATATGGGGGTGCCAGATTTTGTCCATACAGATGCTAGAGGAGGCGCATCCTACAAATATGCGCCTCGCCTATTTAAGTACTAGAGGTGCATGTCTGGCTGGTGCGCCTCGCCTATTTTATCAGAGGCGCATATAGTATAAATGCGCCTCTAATGTGCATGTCTCCTATAGCCTTTTCTCTAGTAGTGGTCCTTGGTCACTCAAATTAGGAATAGCATTAAGTTAAACATCAATGGTTGGAAACAAAGAAAAGGATGATCGTCATCCACTATATTGAGATATAGGTTATGTCCTGGAAACCATGATGACAACTTAACATGATATATGATCTGACAAGGAACATTTGAAAAGTGATTAGGTATGAATTACAGAACATTGAGCTAAGTTTTTTTGTAGTGTCTAATTAAGAACTGTAGACATGTTTTCAAATCTATGAAGGATGACATATCTTAAAGCACAAAGGGTTATGTTATAAGGGAATGTGTTAACCTTAGAAGATTGGAAATTCTAGCATCGGTAATACCGACTGAAGTCAAGTAGGAAGCAAGGTGATAAAACATCAAAAGTTGCACAGGATGCACTAGTGTTTTGATGATTACATTTATAATAATAGATAAGGGTACCATCAAAAGTGGTGCATATTGTTATGGCAGGACTAGTTCGTCTCTACGCAGAAGGTGTGTCCCAGGACACAGTCCCCATGATATAGCTTCATGTGGCTGATCTAAACTCACTGTTGGCTCCTAGAAACCGACCTCATTCTACTGCCATGACTACGATACATACACAAAGATTTTATCATGTGATGATAAAGTATTAATGTCAATCAAGGTGACATTAGTAATTTGCAAAGGATTTGGGACTATAAAGTACAAACCCAAGACTCAACCTCATCCATGAGCAAGCATGATCAAAAGTGTCGAGATATATGGTACCAATGATTAGGAACAAATGCAACTAGTTTATTTGTACTCTAGTGCAAGTGGGAGATTGTTGGAAATATGCCCTAGAGACAAATAATAATATGGATTATTATAATAGTTCATAAAGTTTATGATTAAGTTATATATCATGCTATAAATGTATTGAAAGGAAACATCAATACACGTGTGATATATAAACAACCAGGAGTTCGTGGTCAAACTCTAGTCACTGGTTCATTGGTTAACAGATGATCAAGGTTTCCTGATCATGTGGCATTTATGTCAGTTGAAAATGGAGTCACCTCATTGGGAGAATGAGATGATGAGAAATACCCAACCTAAGCATTGTGACCTGATCATGTCACGAAGTTCAAGTCACGATGATTAGCATAGACCTAGTATCCTATTTTCTTAGACCTTGCGGCCATATCAATCGTTGTTACCTGAGGGTACTTTGATAGCATAAAACATCATCTGGTGACTCGATGATCATAAAGTTGTGTTCAGGTATTCGGAGGAACAATTGAGGCAATATGTGTTAAGAGTGGGATTTGTCCATCCACATGATGGAAAAGATACTCGACGGGCCACTTGGAGAAGTTATATCCAATAGCTGCATAGCGTGTTATTTAGTCACGGGGATATCACTTATCGGAACGAGTCAAGAAGCATTTGTTGGTAACCAGATTGAACACGACATAGTGATGTCATTGATCATATCTCGGACAATGCATGTATCGAGAGACAAAAGAAATATGACACGACGTTCATGGTTCAAACGATGAAAGATTTCGTGGAATGCACAGGGATCACATGGCCATCCAGGTCCCTCTGTTGATCATTGGTGCGGGAGGGTCCCGACCATGTCTGGAGTGTTCCTGAACCATTGGGTAGCACACTTAAGGGCTTGATGATACTCCGAGAGTGTTTTGGGGTCGGCAGAATCACCAAAGAAAAGAGAAGAGAGAAAACCAGAAGGGTTTTGGTAAGTACGGAGGTTTTCTGGAATGAGAGGGAATGAGTTCCACATCAACAGGGATTGAATAATATGTAAGTGAATGTTGAATATTGATTTAATCATTCATTTATATTTATTCAATAAAATAAAAATAACTAAAAAGGGTCAACACCTAATTAGGCTTAAATATGGAGGGAAAAGGGCCCATGAGGGAAAAGACTAAAGAGAGGAGGGAGAGGTGGTGGCCGGCTGGGCCTTCGGCAGCCCGCGCGCGGCCCATAAGGGCCTTGGCCGGCCAGCCAGTCCCCCTCTCCCCTATCCCTTGTTTAGTCCCACATGGATAAGCTAGTTAGCTATGGGGTGTTTTTTTCCCTGTATATAGAGAGGTATTTTGGCAATATACAACAATCAAAAAAAGGTTCCCTCTCTTTTGGGGAGACCTCTAGTTGCTTATCTCTCTCTCTCTCTCCCGTGACTGTGGTCCCTAGACTGGATTGCGCAAGCAAGAGACTTCTTCACCGTGGAGCACCGTCACGCTGCGGGATTCGGATCCAAAAGCTCTACTTCCACAACTGCGACTGGATCAGAGGAGTGGGAGTCGTCATCAGGCACCAGAAATGTGTAACTCCCTGCGAGGTGCACCACTTGGGGAACTAGGAGTTGTTGGAACCACAGGAGATGCTGGGACTTCAACACGACCTCAAGGTAGGCTTCGGTTTGTATACATCAACCAGCGCTCTCCCAAGCATTGACAATGCTTTTCGGTCTTCAAGGGTTAGTTCGTGAAAATCCCCTCCCGTTACAGCATTGCTAATAGATAGGTCCTGGCATTAGGGTTCTTAGCGTAGGGAAAATTTATTGTTTTCATGCGCGAACCCCTAGAAACGGGGCCCCACGGTAGTGATCCCATAGGCCCTAGACATCAGAGCAAGCACGACATCAAGTCTTAAACATATGTCTAAACGGTGGAGTGGGTGGTTCTAACAGAACTATTCTTCAAGGTGAGTCTAGTGCTAGACTTATGTCTAAGAGAATCAATTGGCAGGAGGGCCCACTAGTTAGTGGGTAACAGTATGTTTTTATTTTTATTTTTAGCCTGGCTGTGTGGACCCACATCAGTTCTAAATGCTGGAGAAAAAGTAGTTTTCTTAGGCTAATTCTAGACACTACACGCGCCCTTACTAGATGTACCTTAGAAATTTACTAGCCTCGTGTCTAAGAAAATAAAAATCTACTAAACCGTTTAGACCAGATAGGGGACCCACTCATCTGAGTAGAAAGAAACAATAAAGTAAACATTCTAGACACTAATGAGTGGGTCCAACTGCCATTTGATTCCCTTATACATGTGTCTTGTATAGACCCAGGGTTAAAAAACTTAGCTATACTCACCTTCTCCATTGGTTAGACCTAGGTCTAGTAAGAAAAAGATTCTCTTAGAGTACACCCCAAAATTCAAACATTGCACATGCTCTTAGTGACCTATTTTCACTTGCATCATAGGTACTTTTGGATAACCGAGCAAAATTTAATACAAACCAAAGACCCCTCACACATTTTTTCCAAAACCCAATACAAAACACGGACACTCACAAATGCAAACACACACTCACCCTTATGAATGAACGCACACCCTACCTCTATATGACCACCTACGAAAGACTATGTCTTGAGACTAATCCGCGGCGGGGGTCTTGACGAAGTCACCATACACACCAAGATATAGATGGGGACATTGCTTCCCACTTAAGAATAATATTCCACCTTTTATGAGACACAAAAGTGACAAACCTGATGGGGTTTGAACTCTGGTGGGCTAGGGGTAGAACCACTTCACTCAGAACCATCCAACCACGGGTTATTAGCTCTATCTCTCTCTCTTTTGTATATATAGTACACGATACACAATTAAATAACTAGCATACAAGAAATTAGGCGAACACTCTTTCTAAGATCTTTATTATGACCGAGCTCTTAACAAGTAGCTTAGGAAACTCTTTAACTATAGTATTGTTTAGTATGTTAACATTAATGAGCAAAAAATATTGCTCACGTAAGTTCGCTAAGAAAGCAAACCAAGCTCAAACGAGTCGACTAAACGAGCTAGGGCTCATTAAACTTGCCACACGAGAGCTTGCCACATTGCCCATTTTTAGATAAATGAGTATACATATGTTTATGGTTTGGGGTTTTATCGTTTAGGGTTTAGGGTCCTTGTGCTAAATGCATGGACGTGGATGCAATTTTCATTTATTATGATGTCCTTGATGTAACTTGTACTTCTATCGACCGTGTTAACTCAAGCAACTCGCTCCTACGGGACTAACCATAGTTAAAAGAAAATGCAACTGATTTTCAAGCTACCTAGCTAATTGCACAAACTTCAGAGACTTCTTGTCGATTTCACGAATTGAGGTCAAACTGGAGATACAAGTAAGCATGATGGATTAATCTTGAATTAAATGTCTTTTTAGAGGTAGATGGGTGCATCTAATTGTAGTAAACAATTTCGTCAGTGTGAGTTTCCAACTATAAGGAAAGAATATTCTCAATTTCTTGAGTGATGTCACGAGCCAAAAAAATTAACAAAATTAAATGTCTTTTCAAAGTTATACTAGGTCGAAGTTGAACTACAAGTAAATTGTAGGTTGCTTTGAAAGTTTTATGAAAAAGCTTTTGGAGGTACCCATCTGGGGGTCAATTAATATATCATAAACATCCGAGAGTTTTGATGACAACTTGGACATCTTGCTAAGATTTTGCATCTCGACAGTTTAACATAATTAAGTTAAACTTGAGCTACAAGTAAGCATGATAGGTTGCTCTTAATGAATTAAATGTAATTTCAGGGTTTATGGGTGCATCTTCTCTTGTAGTAAACAATATGTCGTTGGTGTGAGTGTCCAACTATTAGGAAAGGACATTCTCAATTTTTCAGATGATGACAAGATCACTCTTTCCGTAAAAGAAAGGTCGCAGAATATTGTATATGGATGCCACAAGCCAAATTTATAGACATATATAGTGGACCAACATGTTGTGCCGACGATTCCCATGTTTTATGAGTATTCAAACTTCCGAGCTAACTCCATCTACTTGAATGAATTTATATCGATTTATCGAAATTATCTCAAATTTGAAACTACAAGCAAAATTGTAGGTTTTGTTCTGAAAGTTTTACGAATTTTTTTTGGAGGTACCCATCTGAGGGTCACAATTAATATATGAGAAACCACCGAGAATTTTGATGAGAAGTTCAAATTTTGCTAAGATTTGCCATCTTGACAGTTTAACAGAATTAGGCCAAACTTGAGATACAAGTAAGCGTGATATTGATCTTGAAATAGATGTCTTTTCAGATGTAGATTGGTGCATTTTCATGTAGTAAATAGTGTCGTCGGTGTGAGTTTACAACTATCAGGAAAGAAAAAATACAATTTTCTGAGTGGGATGACAATCGGGGTAGATCTTTTCTGTAAAGAAAAGTCCAAAGAATATTGGATCTGAATGCCACAAGCCAAGTTTATAGATATTTATAGTGGACCAACATGTTGTACTGACGATTCCCATATTTTATGAGTTTTCAAACTTCCTAGCTAACTCTACCCACTTGAATGACTTTATGTCGATTTATCGAAATTAGGTCAAATTTGAACTACTACAAGTAATTGTAGGTTGCTCTGAAAGTTTTATGAAAAATCTTTTGGAGGTACCCATCAGGGGTTCACATTACAATTAATATATCAGAGATGACCGAGAGTTTTGACGATAAGTTCAACTTCTTGCTAAGATTTTGCATCTTGACAATTTAACGAAATTAGGTCAAAAATTGATCTACAAGTAAGCGCGATAGATTGCTCTTGAATTAAATGTCTTTTCGGAGGTTGATATGTGCATATTGTTGTCGTAAACAATTCCATCAGTATGAGTTTCCAACTATCTCAGGAAAGAACATTCTCAATTTTCCTAGTGATGACGAGATTGTTCTTTCCCGTAAAGCATGTCCAAAGAATATGGATCTGAATGACACATGAGGCAATTTTCAGGCATATATAGTGGACCAACATGTTATAATTATGATTTTCCATGTTTTATGAATTCTTAGACTTCCTAGATAACTTTGCCCACTTGATTGACTTTATGCCGATTTATCAAAATTATTAGGTAAAAATTGAACTACCACAATTAAACTATAGGTTGCTTTGAAAGTTTGAGGAAAGATCTATTGGAGGTACCCATGGGGGGAGGGGTCAATTAATATATCAGAAACCACCGAGAGTTTTGACGATACGTAAGGTTCAACTTCTTGCTAAGATTTTGCATCTTGACAATTTAACAAAATAAAGTCAGACTTGAGCTACGAGTAAACACGATAGATTGCTCTTGAGTTAAATGTCTTTTCGGAAGTAGATCGGTGCATCTTCTTGTAGTAAACAATGCCATCGGTGTGACTTTCCAACTATCAGGAAAGAACATTCTCAATTTTCCGAGGGATGTCGAGGTTATTCTGTCCTGTAAAGTAAGTCTGAAGAATATAGATCTAAATGCCATAATCCAAGTTTTCACACATATATCTAGTGGACCAGAAATTAGGTCAAATTTGATCTACTACAAGTTAATTGTAGGTTGTTGTGAAATTGTAGGCCACATACTAGTTCATATTAAGGTGTGCTTTTTTACACATTGCGGGAGTAGTATATTTATTTGCTTAGACTTATGCTCACCTCTGTCCACGAGATGTACTTGCTGAGAGAATAAAACATTCGCAGGGGATGAGGTCAGCAAAGAAGAGGAGTTGAAGGCGGTTCCAGGTCAGAGCAAAGTTATGATGGGTTCCTGACACGAGGTACTCCTACGGCCTTACAATATACACTCTACTCGTGGTAAATTTCAGGACCTATGCACGTAAAACAAATCGTGTTTTTCTCTCTCCTTCGCTATCCTCCATCTCTCCTCCCCTTTCCCCTTGCGCACCAGCCCGACTGATCTCTCCCTCGTCCAATGCACAGCGCTGTGCACGTGTGCCTTGGTACGACAACTCTGTGTCTCCGGCATGTTCGGAAGCTGTGCATTGGTTTGGAGTAGGGACAAGGTGTACATAGGAAGGAAACCACTTTGGTCCTTGGTGCCACACAAATTCAAACTTTTCCGGTCTTCAAAATTTTCACTTGCTTCCCAAACATCAGGAGAGAAGGTTATTCAAAAGATCGGCCATTCGCCGCACTATACTTCTTATCTATCTGTATCTAATCTTATATCTTACAATACCATACCATTGTATATTGTATGAAACATTGACCGTTTGATCAAGACTAGCAAATCCAAACATTTCTAACCATTGGATCTTCTTTTCCATTCTTAGCATCTAGAAAAATTCTACTGATAGTCTTTAGCACGATGAATGCTAGTATGCACAAACCTTAAAATACACACTTCATTGCTCAGTTTTAGGGTCCTTGTTCTAAATGCATGGACTTGGATGCAATTTTCATTTTTATGAGGTCCTTGATGTAACTTGTACTTCCACCAACCATGTTAACTCTCAAGAACCTTGCTCCTATGAGACATATCATTAGATTGTCCATTCACAGTACTTCTTATCTTATCTTTATCTCTTGTCTTATCTCTTACAATACCATACCACTTCATATAGTGTACGGATTAACTTTGAACATTCACCGTTGGATCAAGACTAGCAAATCCAAATAATGCTAACTGTTGGATCTTCTTTTCCATTCTTAGCATCTAGAAATATTCTACTAATATTCCTTAGCATGATGAATGCTAGTATGTGCAAACCTCAAAACACGCACTTCATTGCTTAGTTTTAGGGTCCTTGTGCTAAATGCATGGACTTGGAGGAAATTTTCAATTTTTATGAGGTCCTTGATGTAACTTGTACTTCCACCGACCATGTTAACTCTCAAGCACCTCACCCCTACTAGTCCTATCATTAGATTGGCCATTCAAAATAATTCTTATCTTTATCTCTTGTCTTATCTCTTACAATACCATACCACTGCATATAGTGTACGGATTAACTTTGAACATTGACCGTTTGATCAAGACTGGAAAATCCAAACATGGCTAACCGTTGGAACTTCTTTTCCATTCTTATCGTCTAGAAGATTCTACTGATAGTCTTTAGCATGATGAATACTAGTATGCGTAAACCTCAAAACACACACTTCATTCCTCAGTTTCAGGGTCCTTGTGCTAAATTCATAGACTTGGATGGAATTTTCATTTTTTATGAGGTCCTTGATGTAACTTGTACTCCATCGACCGTGTTAAATCTGAAGCACCTCACTCCTATGATACCTACCATTAGATCGGCCATTCGCAGTACTTCTTATCTTATTTTTATCTTGTCTTAGCACTTACAATACCATACAACTTCATATACTGTACGGATTAACTTTGAACATTCACCATTGGATCAAGATAGGCAAATCCAAACATTGATAACCGTTGGATCTTCTCTACCATTGTTAGCATCTAGAAATATTCTACTAATAGTTTTTAGCACGATGAACGCTAGTATGCAAAAACCTCAAAACACACACTTCATTGCTCAATTTATGGGTCCTTGTGCTAAATGCATGGACTTGGATGCAATTTTCATTTTTATTAGGTCCTCGATGTAACTTGTACTTCCACCGACCGTGTTAACTCTCAAGCACCTCGCTCCTACAAGACCAACCATTAGATCGGCCATTTGAAGTACTTCTTATCTTATCTTTATCTTGTTTATCTCTTACAATACCATACCACTTCATAGTGTATGGATTAACTTTGAACATTGACCGTTGGATCAAGACTGGCAAATCCAAACATTGCTAACGATTGGATCTTCTTTTCCATTCTTAGCATCTAGAAAGATTCCACTGATAGTCTTTAGAATGATGAACGCTAGTATGCCCAAACCTCAAAACACACACTTCATTGCTCAGCTTCAGGGTCCTTGTGCTAAATGCATGTACTTGGATGCAATTTCATTTTTTATGAGGTCCTTGATGTAACATGTACTTCGATTGACCGTTTTAACTCTCAAGCACCTCGCTCATACGAGACCTATCATGAGATCGGCCATTCACAATACTTCTTATCTTTATCTCTTGTCTTATGCCTTACAATACCATACCACTACATATAGTGTATGGATTAACTTTGAACATTGATTGTTTGATCAAGACTGGAAAATCCAAACATGGCTAACCATTGGAATTTCTTTTCCATTCCTATTGTCTAAAAGATTCTACTGATAGTCTTTAGCACGATGAACACTAGTATGTGCAAACCTCAAAATACGCACTTCATTGCTGAGTTTCAGGTTCCTCTTGCTAAATGCATGGACTTGGATGGAATTTTAATTTTTTATGAGGTCCTTGATGTAACTTGTACTCCATCGACCGTGTTAACTCTGAAGCAGCTTTCTCCTACGAGACCTATGATGACCCACAAGTATAGGGGGTGTATCGCAGTATTTTCGAGGGAATTGAAACCCTATTTATTGATTCGACACAAGGGGAGCCAAAGAATATTTATAAGCCTTAACAACTGAGTTGTTAATTCAACTGCACCTAGAAACAATCTTGCTCACAGCAGTTTATCAGTAGCAACAGTTTTGTAGTAGAAATAGTAAAGTAATAGCAGTAGGATTAAAGCGCGGTAGGCATAGGGATGTATGGATGGGTGTTGCATGGACAAGACAATTCACATAGCATTCAGAACATAGGGCAATTGCAGATAAATAAGATAAAGCATCCAAGTACTATATAATCCTAGGCTTGTGTTCCATATATAGTCATACGTGCTCGCAATGAGAACTTGCAGAACATCTTTTGTCCTGCTAGCCCATTTGCAGCGGGGCCTCAAGGGAACTAATGGAAATTAAGGTGCTCCTTTTAATAGAGCACCAGAGCAAAGCATTAACACTCCATGAATACATGTGATCCTCACATCAAAGCCATTCCCTCCGGTTATACCGATTTCTGTCACTTCGGGGCCATTGGTTCCGAACAACAACGTGTGTATACAACTTGCAGGTAAGACCATAAACAATACTATCATAATGAATCAATAACATGTTCAGATATGAAATCATGGCACTCGGGCCCTAGTGACAAGAATTAATCATAAAAAGTTGCAACAAAGTCAAAAAGCACTAATAATAGATACTAGGCACCATGCCCTAACAATCCAATGCCATTACATGAATGATCTCATCCAATCCCTACCATCACCATAGCCTACAACGGAGGATTACTCACTCATAGATGGGGGAAACATGGATGGTCAATGGAGAAGCGAAGGTGGCGATGATGGCGATGAGGTCCTCCAATTCCTCGTCCCGGCAGGGTGCCAGAACGGAGTTTCTGGTGCTGTTTCGTGGAATCTGGTGGTGGCGGCGGAGCGGAACTCCTTCGGGAAAAACGTCGAACACCCTGAGTTTTAAGGTCAGAAGGCATCTTATAGGCAAAGAGGGAGACCGAGGGGGTGTCTGGGGCGGCCATACCACCCCCTGGCGCCGCCAGGCCCAGCCTGCGTGGCCAGGTGGTATGGCTAGGCCCCAGCCCCTCTCCGTCTCGTATTCTGGCTCCAGGTGTCCCTTGGTAAAATAATGACTTTGGCTTTTGTCCCGTCCAATTCCGAGAATATTCATTTTCTGACTTTCCTGGAACCAAAAACAGCAGAAAACAGGCAGCTGGCACTGTGGCTCTTGTTAATAGGTTAGTCCAAGAAATCATATGAAAAGTACTCCAAAGTGTGGACAAAACACAAGAAAGTAGATAAAACCAAGCATGGAACATCAAAAATTATAGATACATTTGCAATGTATCAACATCCCCAAGCTTAACTCCTGCTCGTCCTCGAGTAGGTAAGTGATAAAAAGAAAGAATAATTTCTGAGGTGACATGCACCATCATAATCTTGATCAAAGTATTTGTAAAACATTTATAGATGGGATCATAGTACTTCAATCATAACATGAAAGACAAAGTTCTAGCAATAAGACAAAGAAACTATGATGCAACATGAAAAGGCACAAACAAAAGATTCATGAATAACAATGCTTTGCAAGACGTTTGTTTGTTTCACATAAAGAAAACATAGCATAGTGGTATCCAGCTTGTCCCTCATAGAGTAGCAAACTTAAATGCATAGTACACCTTCAAAGTTTATAAGAGTGACTAGACACAAATAGTTTACAACAAGAAATATCAAGGTATGCATCAATCAACATGTCTTGGGACAATGCACATAGAACTAAGAATGGCCACTATGCTCTCAAAGTAGGTGCATACAGGAAGAAGGTGGAGACTCAACATATAAGTGGAAGAAAGGCCTTCAAAGAAGGAAGTAGAGACTCAAGTTTCATAAAGAGCTTCCAAAAATTATGGTACTTATTAGCTTTCAGCTCTCATTGCCCCTATCATAAGCATCTTGAAGTGGTTAAGGTTAAAGTGAATAAACTATGAAGTATATGCTTGACAAAGTATAAGTTGGAAATCCCATGTCCCTTGAATATGAGGGGGCTCCTCATGCTACTCAAGTTTAGTTACCGGTAAGTTCTTGTCATTGTAAGTACATGCGTATCATAGAGAACCGCCAACGGGGTACCCCTTGCCCGATGATACGGACGAATCCCCATATCAAAATGACAAGGCAAGCAGACAACGAGCATCTCAGCAATCTTCTTATTTACCATGGGAATATGGTGTTTTTCCTCTCTTTCCTCTTTTCTCAATATCTGACTCTTTTTTATAAGAAGAATGCTTCATAGATAGCTCATTATGGTTACGCTGTAGGTTTCCACCATGACGGCATGTATTAGACCAGCGGCTCAGGTGTTTCTCTAACACACATACATAACTCCATAGACTTACAAGATCGCCTTTCATTTTACACTGACGACATCCATAAACAAAAGAGCATGATATCAACTAGGTACAATGTACAAGTGCAATGTTGAAAGTGTTCCCCATGACAGCATGGTTCTGCTAATCCCCAACATATAAGTGCAAGCATATACAACATAGACGACACAATGGTTCAAGTTTATTAGGGGCAATAAAATTAAAGTGTGCCATCAAGTTCATGAGAGCTTTAATCACTAGTTTTCTCATAACAAGTTTAATTCGGAAGGTAGATAAAAACATCAATATACTTGGAATAGTAAATGCTAATAGGTAGGTATGGTGGATTGTTTCGATAACGTGGTTTTTTTTGGAGTTGGATGCATGATAGGAACTCATACTTAGTTATGGAGGCTAGCAAAAGACTGGGAGTGACCAACTAAGAGAGCAATAATGGCCATAATCATGCAAAGCAACAAAACATTATTAATCAAAGCATAAAGTGATACTACAAGTTGAAAACTAAAGGATCATAAAGGCTATGGTGACTTGGGATAGTCATAACATGGTGTGAGCATGCGCCAAGTCAACCCAAATAAATCATCAAAGGAGAATACCACACTACTATGCTTTAATATGCTAAAACAACGCATGATTCTTGAAAGGCAAATTAAGCAATCTCAATTTTTATAACAAGTCATGCTACAACTAAGAATACTAAGCATAAAGCCAAATCAATATCAAGCATGGCATAACAAAGCATAGGCCACAGTAAAAAACAAGCTCTCTTTACCACTTAAGCATAAACTTTCGTACTCTTTTCCAAACCAAACCAAACTATTTGAAAACCAATGCATGAAAGAGGAGGTCCAACCAATTTATTCAGCAAACTAAGAAAACAAAGCAAACGGAAAACCAAAACAAAAATGAAAAATAAGACGCTCCAAGACAACACAACTGTTCATGAAACAATAAAAATGAAGCGTTTGGAAGAAACCTGGGATTTTTATTGATGAAGAGGGGGATGCCTTGGGCATCCCCAAGCTTTGACACTTGTACTTCTTCGATATTTCTTGGGGTGACACGCGTGGCATCCCCAATCTTGAGCTTTAGTTCATCCTTCATCTCATTACTCATTCGTTCCATACACCTGAAATTTTTCCTTCATACAAAACATCACACAATCTTTATTAGCAACATTAGTGCACTCAAGATAACAAGTCTTTGGGTTCACTTCCAACTCGAATAAAACTTACGTTAAAACACAAGATACTATAGCACTTCCCTCAAAAAGCTCAATTGCCCAAAAGAACTCAAAAAGGAACCAACAAGAAGCAAATGCAAATAAAGGCAGAAATCTGTCAAAACAGACCAGCAGGTAAAGATGAATTTTTTTGAAGACCTTCTCTTCCTCAAATCGAAAAGTGTTGAACTAAAGAAAGTTAGATAACATACTGGGGCAGAAGCAAAAACATTCACGCCTAAAAAGGACGTACAGAGATTTTACACGAATTTTTATGGTGAAGCACATAAATCTGTTTCGGGACAACAAATTTCCCAACCATTACTTCTCTCTCATTAGAGGTTACTCTTGGCACAAAAAGCAAATAAAAAGGATAAGGAGCGGTTATTACTGAAGTAATAACTTCCAAGACTCATCTAAAACTTTTGGGTTATCTCCCAATAAGTACTTTTCTTTAACGCCTTTAAGTTAGGCATTATAGTTTGAGAGGATTCTCACATAAGTTATATGAATTGAAGTAAAAGAGAGCATCAAGAAGCAAATTCAAAACACATTTAAGTCTAAGCCACTTCCTATGTATTGGAATCTTGTATGCAAATAAATTCGCAAAGAACATAGTGACATGCATAGGAAGATAAAACAAGAGTAACTTCAAAACTTTCAGCACATAGAGAGATGTTTCAATACCATGAAAACTTCTACAACCATATTTTCCTCTCTCATAATAATTTTCAGTAGCCTGATGAATAAAATCAACAATATAACTATCACATAAAGCATGATTTTCATGTTCTACAAAACATAATTTTTATCAAGCTCAAAAATAGTTGGATTAAAACCTTCAAACCCACTTTTAACAATTCTATAACACGATGACTGATCATTTAATATAGAATCATCATCTAGAGCTTTATCAAAAACAATTTCTAAGCAAAACTCTTTAGTACCATGCATCTCGAAGTTTGGCACAAATAAAGGATTATCACAGATAACATGAGCATAACATACATCCTCCTTTGGTAAGAATGGGGGACAATCAAATAATGTAAGGGATAAAGAGTTACTATCATTAGAAGATAGGCATGGGTAGATCCAATCTTCCTCCTTTTGTTCATCACTCTCCTCCTCTTTTTAATCTAATGAGCTTTCAGGTTCATCAATTTCTTCTTCCATAAGATCATGCAACGCATTAGTCTCTTCCATTTGTGGAAAGCAACTATTAATATATTCAAGAATATAGCCATTTTCTTGCTTGTAATTATCAAAGAAAATTTTAAGTATATCATAAACCTCATATTTATAAGGTGAATCATCAATATTTTCAAGCAAACTAGCAAGTTCAAATGCACCCTTCCAAGCAATAAATTCCTCAATTTGTTCCACATCATAAAAGTCATAATTTTCTTTAACATAAGAAGATATGATAACATCATCATTATACTCACACTGAAAAGGGAGGTGTTTGTACCTCCTACAACAACAAGATTTATCAAAGCAATAAGTAACATTATAAGTAGAGCACACGTTTATAGCAATGGTATACAATTTATCAATTTGTTCCCATAAGTGTTTCCCTTTTTGTGACAAGCGGTGTTCCTTATAATAATATTTTTGTTCTTCCGTGAACCCACCTTGCTAATAAGATTCAGTTTCAAAGAAACCAACCATTGATAGAAAGCATGATAAAGCAAGACAATAAAAGACCAATGAAAATAACAACTAGAGTAGGAACTAATTTTTTTGTATTTTTTAGAAAGAAACAATCAAACAAGGCGACAATAAACTAAGCTTGAACAATAGTGATTCCAAGTGGACTTGATAAATAAAGCTATGCTCCCCGGAAACGGTGCCAGAAAATAGTCTTGATGACCCACAAGTATAGGGGGTGTATCACAGGATTTTTGAGGGAAGTGAAACCCAATTTATTGAATCGACAAAAGGGGAGCCAAAGAATATTTATAAGCCTTAACAACTGAGTTGTCAATTTAGCTACACCTGAAAACAATCTTGCTCACAGCAGTCTATCAGTAGCAACAGTTTTGTAGTAGAAATAGTAAAGTAATAGCAGTAGGATTAAAGCGCAGTAGGCATAGGGATGTATGGATGGGTGTTGCATGGACAAGACAATTCACATAGCATTCAGAACATAGGGCAATTGCAGATAAATAACATAAAGCATCCAAGTACTATATAATCCTAGGCTTGTGTTCCATATATAGTCATACGTGCTCGCAATGAGAACTTGCACAACATCTTTTGTCCTGCTAGCCCGTTTGCAGCGGGGCCTCAAGGGAACTAATGGCAATTAAGGTGTTCCTTTTAATAGAGCACCAGAGCAAACAATTAACACTCGGTGAACACATGTGATCCTCACATCAAAGCCATTCCCTCCGGTTATACCGATTTCTATCACTTCGGGGCCATTGGTTCCGGACAACAACGTGTGTATACAACTTGCAGGTAAGACCATAAACAATACTATCATAATGAATCAATAACATGTTCAGATCTGAAATCATGGCACTCGGGCCCTAGTGACAGGCATTAAGCATAAGAAGTTGCAACAAAGTCAAAAAGCACTAATAATAGATACTAGGCACCATGCCCTAACAATCTGATGCCATTACAAGAACGATCCCATCCATTCCCTACCATCCCCATAGCCTACAGCGGGGGATTACTCACTCATAGATGGGGGAAACATGGATGGTCGATGGAGAATCGATGGTGGCGATGATCTCCTCCAATTCCTCGTCCCGGCAGGGTGCCAGAACAGAGTTTCAGGTGCTGTTTCATGGAATCTGGTGGTGGCAGCGGAGTGGACCTCCTTTTGGAAAAAATTCGAACCCCCCCCCCCTGAGTTTTTAGGTCAGAAGACATCTTATAGGCGAAGAGGGAGAGCGAGGGGGTGTCTGGGGCGGCCAGACCACCCCCTGGCACGGCCAGGCACAGCCCGCGTGGCCAGGTGGTGTGGCTGGGCCCCAGCCCCTCTCCGTCTCGTATTCTGGATCCAGGTGTCCCTCGGTAAAATAATGACTTTGGCTTTTGTCCCCTCCAATTTTGAGAATATTCATTTTCTGACTTTCTTGGAACCAAAAATAGCAGAAAACAGGCAGCTGGCACTGTAGCTCTTGTTAATAGGTTAGTCCAAGAAATCATATGAAAAGTACTCCAAAGTGTGGACAAAACACAAGAAAGTAGATAAAACCAAGCATGGAACATCAAAAATTATAGATACATTTGCAATGTATCAACATCCCCAAGCTTAACTCCTGCTCGTCCTCGAGTAGGTAAGTGATAAAAAGAAAGAATAATTTTTGAGGTGACATGCACCATCATAATCTTGATCAAAGTATTTGTAAAACATTTATAGATGGGATCATAGTACTTCAATCATAACATGAAAGACAAAGTTCTAGCAATAAGACAAAGAAACTATGATGCAACATGAAAAGGCACAAACAAAAGATTCATGAATAACAATGCTTTGCAAGACGTTTGTTTGTTTCACATAAAGAAAACATAGCATAGTGGTATCCAGCTTGTCCCTCATAGAGTAGCAAACTTAAATGCATAGTACACCTTCAAAGTTTATAAGAGTGACTAGATACAAATAGTTTACAACAAGCAATATCAAGGTATGCATCAATCAACAAGTCTTGGGACAATGCACATAGAACTAAGAATGGCCACTATGCTCTCAAAGTAGGTGCATACAGGTAGAAGGTGGAGACTCAACATATAAGTGGAAGAAAGGCCTTCAAAGAAGGAAGTAGAGACTCAAGTTTCATAAAGAGCTTCCAAAAAGTATTGTACTTATTAGCTTTCAGCTCTCATTGCCACTATCATAAGCATCTTGAAGTGGTTAAGGTTAAAGTGAACAAACTATGAAGTATATGCTTGACAAAGTATAAGTTGGAAATCTCATGTCCCTTGAATATGAGGGGGCTCCTCATACTACTCAAGTTTAGTTACCGGTAAGTTCTTGTCATTGTAAGTACATGCGTATCATAGAGAACCTCCAACGGGGTACCCCTTGCCCGATGATACGGAAGAATCCCCATATCAAAATGACAAGGCAAGCAGACAATGAGCATCTCAGCAATCTTCTTATTTACCATGGGAATATGGTGCTTTTTTCTCTCTTTCCTCTTTTCTCAATATCTGACTCTTTTTTTTATAAGAAGAATGCTTCATAGATAGCTCATTATGGTTACGCTGCAGGTTTCCACCATGACGACATGGATTAGACCAGTGGCTCAGGCGTTTCTCTAACACACATACATAACTCCATGGACTTACAAGCTCCCCTATCATTTCACGCCGACGACATCCATAAACAAAAGAGCATGATATCAACTAGGTACAATGTACAAGTGCAATGTTGAAAGTGTTCCCCATGACAGCATGATTCTGCTAATCCCCAACATATAAGTGCAAGCATGTACAACATAGACGACACAATTGTTCAAGTTTATTACGGGCAAGAAAAGTAAAGTGTGCCATCAAGTTCGTGAGAGCTTTAATCACTAGTTTTCTCATAACAAGTTTAATTCGTAAGGTAGATAAAAACATGAATATACTTGGAATAGAAAATGCTAATAGGTAGGTATGGTGGACTCTTTGATAAGTTGGTTTTATTTGGAGTTGGATGCATGAGAGGAACTCATACTTGGTTATGGAGGCTAGCAAAAGACTGGGAGCGACCAACTAAGAGAGCAATAATGGCCATAATCATGCAAAGCAACAAAACATTATTAATCAAAGCATAAAGTGATACTACAAGTTGAAAACTAAAGGATGGTGAGCATGCGCCAAGTAAACCCAAATAAAGCTATGGTGACTTGGGATAGTCATAACATGGTGTGAGCATGCGCTAAGTAAACCCAAATAAAGCATCAAAGGAGAATACCACAATACTATGCTTTAATATGCTAAAACAACGCATGATTCTTGAAAGGAAAATTAAGAAATCTCAATTGTTTATAACAAGTCATGCTACATCAAAGTATACTAAGAATAAAGCCAAATCAATATCAAGCATGGCATGACAAAGCATAGGCCACAGTCAAAAACAAGCTCTCTTTACCACTAAAGCATAGACTTTCCTACTCTTTTTCAAGCCAAACCAAACTATTTGAAAACCAATGAATGAAAGAGGAGGTCCAACCAATTTATTCAGCAAACTAAGAAAACAAAGCAAACGGAAAACCAAAATGAAAATGAAAAAGAAGACGCTCCAAGAACAACACAACTGTGCATGAAACAATAAAAATGAAGCGTTTGGAAGAAACCTGGGATTTTTATTGATGAAGAGGGGGATGCCTTGAAACAATAAAAATGAAATGTTTGGAACAACACAACTCTGCTTTGACGCTTGTACTTCTTCGATATTTTTTGGGGTGACACGCGTGGCATCCCCAAGCTTGAGCTTTAGTCCATCCTTCATCTCATTACTCATTCGTTTCATACACCTGAAATTTTTCCTTCATACAAAACGTCACACAATCTTTAATAGCAACATTAGTGCACTCAAGATAATAAGTCTTTGGGTTCAGTTCCAACTCCAATAAAACGTCCATTAAAACACAAGCTACTTTAGCACTTCTCTCAAAAAGCTCAATTTCCCAAAAGAACTCAAAAAGGAACCAACAAGAAGCAAATGCAAATAAAGGAAGAAATCTGTCAAAACAGACCAGTAGGTAAAGACGAATTTTTTCGAAGACCTTCTATTGCTCAAATCGAAAAGTGTGGAACTAATGAAAGTTAGATAACATCCTGGGGAAGAAGCACAAAAAGTCACGCCTAAAAAGGATGTACAGAGATTTTACATGAATTTTTACGGTGCAGCACAGAAATCTGTTTCGGGACAACAACTTTTCCAACCATTACTTCTCTCTCATTAGAGGTTACTCTTGGCACAAAAAGCAAATAAAAAGGATAAGGAGCGGTTATTACTGAAGTAATAACTTCCAAGTCTCATCTAAAACTGTTGGGTTATCTCCCAATAAGTACTTTTGTTTAACGCCTTTAAGTTAGGCATGATAGTTTGAGAGGATGCTCACATAAGAAATATGAATTGAAGTAAAAGAGAGCATCAAAAAGCAAATTCAAAACACATTTAAGTCTAACCCACTTCCTATGTATAGGAATCTTGTATGCAAATAAATTTGCAAAGAACAAAGTGACAGGCATAGGAAGATAAAACAAGAGTAACTTCAAAACTTTCAACACATAGAGAGGTGTTTCAATACCATGAAAACTTCTACAACCATATTTTCCTCTCTCATAATAATTTTCAGTAGCCTCATGAATAAAATCAACAATATAACTATCACATAAAGAATGCTTTTCATGTTCTACAAAAACATAATTTTTATCAAGCTCAAAAATAGTGGGATTAAAACCTTCAAACCCACTTTTAACAATTCTGTAACACGATGACTCTAGATGTGATTCATGAGAAGAACACACATGCAATGACACTGGTGGATCCATGTGTGATTTATGTGAGGAACATGCATGCAATGACGCTGGGTGTGGTTCATGAAAAGAACACACATCCAATGACATCGGTGGATCCATGTGTGGTTTGTGAGAAGAACACACATGCAATGACACTGGTGGATCCTTATGTGGTTTGTGAAAATGAACACACATGCAATGACTCTATCTATGGTTCATGAATAGAACACACATGTAATGACGCCGGTGGATCCATGTGTGGTTTATTGAAAGAACAGACATGCAATGACTCTGGTGGATCCATATCTGGTTCATGAAAAGAACACACATGCAATGACACTGGTGGATCCATATGTGGTTCATGAAAAGAACACACATGTAATGACATTGGTGGATCAACATGTGGTTTATGAAAAGAACACACATGCAATGACACCGGTGGATCAATGTGGTTTATGACAATAACACACATGCAATGAACTCTAGTGGGTTCATGTGGTTTATGAGAAGAACACACATCCGATGAACTCTAGTCGATCTATCTTGGCATAATTTGATGTATGCCATGATGTATTTCATTGTACAAGACAATTACTATCCATTTTTATACTACTCAGTTTTGCCCTCGTGTTTTTGATACTACTTAGTTTTTGCCCCCTCTCTCTATATTTCGTAGAAGCCCAAACCTGTGCTTAGTCTATCTACTACTTCCGAATTGGTTGTCACAGTTGTCACGGGGATCGTGCGCACCAACCGTTGATTCTATGCGATCCAACGATGATCGTTGCACACGCCGTGCCCTTCACAGTACAGCGTGAGAAAGCACGGACGTCTCCCTCAGCGAGACTTCTACAAGAAGGAACACGAAGCCGTCCATGGAAAAAGTCGTCGAGCGGTCATGTCATGTTTAATCAAGTCTGAAAAGCCTACTACCGCTACTACTACGCCACAACACATGCGTCATCGAGTGCACAGTCGTCGATGGACAGTTGCAATTTATTGCCACTTGATTTTAATAAGACATATCCCATTTTTTACGCAACGGCTCTCAATCTCACTTCCAACTGGGCCCCACCATAAGAAGCTTGCACATGCTAGCCGGAGGCCGAAGAGCTGAGCTCGACGAGACCTAACGTCTCCGCCTTCATCGAGTCACTCGCAGTCATCAACACATCCCTCTACCCGATCTGGCACAACCCCACAAATCTTGCCGTACAACCACCTACCTTCCCCTCTACATTTCCACTTTTAACTATCGCCAATTTTAGGGCTGTGTTAAACTTCATACATAGAAATTGTGTATGCACCCTTTGCATGCGGCTCAATACAGAACTGGCATGCATGGCTCGGGAAAATAACATGACGTACCATGCGCGTGTCGTGGTGCATGGTTTAGTAGACTGCGCGGTGCGTTGCACGGTGGTGAAATGAAACGTGCCTTGCTTCCATCCACCTTAACTATAGAGCCCCTCTCTGCACACCCACTCTCACTATCGCTCACTCACCACACGCAACCCTCTCTACTGTCCCACCAGCATCTGCAAACTCCCGAGAATACCCTCTCCGCACCGGCAATGGCGGAGGAGGATACGGTGGCCATCGTTGCCTCCGAGGCCGCCGGCAAGGAGGCCCCCGTCTCCTTGCCGGTCCCTCTCGACATGTTGAAAGCAGCCACCGTCCCCGTCCAGGTCCCAGTCGAACCATCGATGGCAGCCGCCGTTCTCGTCCAGGCCCCCGTCCCTGCTACCGACGTAGCCGCCGACGAGGCCCCCGTCTCCTCGCCGGTCCCCCTCGACGCGTTGAAAGCAGCCGCCGTCCCCGTCCAGGCCCCAGTCAAGGCATCGATGGCAGCTGCGATTCCCGTCTAGGCCCCCATCCCTGCTACCGACGTAGCCGCCTAAGAGGAGCCCCCCACCGGTGAGGAGGCTCCCGCTGGTCATAAGCAGATCCATCACTTCATGGGCACCTACGATCTAGATAAGTACATCGCTCCGCTGAACCCCTACGACACCGGCATCAACGACCCATGGTCCGAGGTAACTAGGCTTTGCTCCCTTCCCCTGGTTATTCTCCCGTTCCCATCGTTGGATGCTAGATCTTGGTTTATTAGGATTCGCTTGTTCGCATTTCGATTCCTCGATATTCTTACATCATCTACTCCCCCATTTTCCTTTTCTTCCAATAGGTTTTCGGCATCGACGTCTATAGCGATGACGAGTCCAGGCACACCAAGACTCGTCAGGTGCTGAGGAGGCTGCAGGCCAGCCAATACGACGCCTTCTTCACTGGCGGCAACTACAGCTTCCCCTTCTGCAAGGGGATCGCCTTCTGCTAGGTGAGTCTCGCCGGCACCGACTTCAACTCCTTACTGAAGCATGCAGAGGCCCCGAGCTCTGGCATCCACAAAGGCGGTGAGACTGTGAACATCAACGCCTACATCGCTGAACACCAGGCTCTCGGCATTCACCTCCAAGACCTCCAGTGGGTGGCATCAAAGAGGGTCGCATGCCTCCAATGAGGCCCAAGGCCCCCAAGATCAAGGGACTGGGCAACAAGAAGTGGAGGAAGCGCCGGAGGGAGGAGGCGGAGGCGCGAGCGCATGAAGGCGGGTATGAATGTGTCTGCTGCTGCTAAGCAGCTTCTTTTGATTTTGTATATTTTGCTTGCATCCTATTTCTGGTTGAATGCATCGAACCTCGTTAAGCAACCTACTTTCTATTGCTATATCCTATTTAGTTGCGCACAACTATTTCTACATTTGTTTTGTTTTTTGAATGAATGTATTCTGCCTGGTGTGATTTGCTGCTCTAGATTTTCTACCTGATCGGAGGCAAAAAGTGTTCAAAAAGGGAACGAATTATCGAACAAAGAATCTTCACTAGATTTGCTACCAATTTGGGCAAAATGAAACATATCTATTTAGCGAGAGAGGAAAAGGGCACTCTTTCAAACTACCAGTTAACAAGCTACCATCTTGACAAGCTATAAGACACATACAGAAACATAGCACAAAGAGGGTTAAATTTATTTTACTACTCTCACTTGAGGCGCTAGACATCTTGATAAGATAAATGAGTTCCACAAAATAGAAACATAACACTAAGAAGTAAAATTTAATTCACTTCTCATCATCCCACTTGAGGCGCTTGCCATCGTTCCTAGGCGACCAAGTGCGATCATTCCAGGTGGATCTTACATTATTAGTACTCCACAGCTCACGAAATGCTTCGTCCCACCTGGGATCTGACTTGCCTTCCCTATCTTCAGCATCCTGCCGCACAATTAGCGGTGCATCACACACCTGATTGTATCCGCTAGAAGATGTTGCCTCTTTGTTTGCTGCTTCAGCTACAGCCTCAGCTACTTCTGCTTCAGCTGCAAGCTCTCTTTCAGCTGCTTATGCAGCCTCTCTTTCAGCAGCTTCTATTCTACATTTTCTACAAAGGGCTCCCCTAAGCTCGTCTTCCCTCTTGCAAATAGGGCAAAACACGAGGTAACGTAGAAAAAAGGATCTTCTTGTACATTTGGTAGGTCACGTAAGCATATATGGCTACATACTTCAGGTTTATATCAGACAACAGCCACTCGTCCCAGAAATCGTGCCTATCCATAGGGAAATCTTTCTTCATTCTATCGTACGACTCATCGAGGATTCTAGTTACAAGTGATGCCATTCCATCCTTCCTTGAGCCCCCTAGGATCTTGACAAGACTCTAAATATCGATTCAGTTGTGTGCATGAAGTGTAATTCCCTCTCGATAAAATTTCAAAGAATCAGTTGTATTATCGACAGTGCAGAAAACAATTCCCTTTTCTACAAGGAACTGGCGCAGCGCCGGACAATTCCTGTCAGTCCTGAAAGTATGTAGTTTGTCATCAGCAAAATTTGTAACTCCAAATATTTTGTCAATGTAAGATCATCATCTGAATATAATTTTGAAAAGTTTAGTAAATGCAAGATCAAGACTCTCAACATTGTCTTTTCATAATTTATTTGGTCCTAAATAAAATCAAGTAGTTGCATGATGGGATAAAGAACAAGAGGAGAAAACTCTAAAAGCGGTTAGCTACAAAGAGCAGATCTACAAACCGGGAGAGGTGATAGACGAGGACGTGTTTCCTCATGGCCAGTTGAACGATGGCAACTTCACTCCCTTCATATGTGTGCTCCGGGGTGTACTCAAGGTCTAGTCCCACAAACTTGTCCTCGTCTTTCTCAAGCCAACCCTCGTACATCCTCAAGACTCGCACCACTGTCTCCTCCTCGTTGGTGTAGACAACGTCTATCTTCTTATTGTCATGGGTATTGAAGCTTGTCTCTAGAGTGCGACGACCTTCCATGGCGGCAAGGAGAAGATGGGAAGAAGATAGATGACAGGAAGAAGAAGAGTGGTTTCTACGAGGCAGGGGAATGGTGGAACCATCAATGCACTTTTAAGATAGTGGTTAGCAACGGGGACGGAAGTCCAAGGAGAGACGTGTGGCGGTGGCCGTTCCAGCTTCTGAGTAAACAAAAAATAAAAATAACGCTGATACATGTGACCTGTTTTGTCACATCAATGCACTGGGTCGGTGGTGTTGTCCTATCCACTGTGCTAGCGCTGCAAGCCTACATGACAGCCACCCCACCTAAGCGACAGGAGCGACATAACGGCGAGAACTGACAGGAGGGGCCCAACTTGACGGCCGTTAGCCTGATATTTTGTATTGAAACATAAAGTTGAATTCTTGCTGAAAAAGACACTCTGAGTATTTGGCACGCCAACTTTGGGCAACGCGGATGATTGTAAGCAACTTGGGTACCGCGTTGCCTGGACACCCCAACTTTCGGGCCGCAAAATGATATTCTCGCTATGGACACCATCTAGACTGAGACGATGATTGAGTGCCCCTATGACGGCTGCTTTAGCTTGGTCGCCTTTGACAAGCTCGACGAGCACAAGATCGCGTGCTCGCATGGCCCATGCTCCTGAATTGATTCCACCTGCGATTTCATTGCCTCACCGGCAGAGCTCCTTCCCCACATGAAGGAGGCCCACGGGGTCATAGTAACCAGGGCTATCTACGGCAGCGCCTTCTTTTGCCTCATCCCGACCCCGCCACCAACAAGCACGAGGAGATTCACGTGCTTCCTCTGTGGGGATGACGGTGCCGTGTTCGGTCTGACCATCAGTATACTCGGCCCGTCCGCCGTCGTTTCCTTGGTGTGCATCAGGCAGGATGGTGCTTGTGGCCGCGGTACATGGTGAAACTGTGTGCGCCTAGCCCGTCAGGGTCGCCAGACTTGTCGATAGTCGAGAGCCTTAATACGGTAATCAAGTTGACGAGCAGCTCGTCGCCGGCCAACTTCCCGTATGACAAGCTCAGGATGTACCTCAGGGTGCCACCGTGGTTCCTGATGAAGGTTGGACAGTCCACCCATGTATCTTTTTGGATTTGCATCGCCAAGAAAAAATGATCTTAAACTATGGCTGATGATCAAGACTGTAATGGTATATTAGTAGATAAATAGTACTACTAGTAGTACTATTTTACTACTCCAGTTTACTAGTAGTAGTCGTATGTAGGTTCTCTTTTGGTACTAGGAATGATGCATTTTGGATGTAAACTAAGTTTGCTGCTAATGTTATTACGGAGTATTTAGGGGTTTAGTATGACTTTTATGTAATTTTTCACTTCTACGACATGGACCAGAGATAAACACACTAACCATTCTTATGGTGCTTTAATTTTAGTCATCTAACTCAGTGATTGCAGAATTTTATGCCCAAACATGTCAATTCGACTTGATTTAAGTCTTGAACTAAGATTGTCGTCGAAATTGCGCTGGTGTGGACGACACATCGACGTGGGTCCAGCGTGTAGGATAGGCTGCCCTAGAATTTTGCCTAAAGATCTAGAAAATAATATGGACATCTACGACATCAACTCGATTTTATCAGACTCATCACAAACCATGTTTTAATATTATATGCGTTTGACATTATGTAAGTTAGTATGTTTGTACATATAGTTGGTCAAACTTAATAAATGAGGGAGCATATCTAAGTACTAAAATGCGTCGAAATACATGCGTATCTGGACAAAGTCAAGTCAGTAACTACTATTTTAGGATGGAGGGAGTAATTATTTATGAGTAATATATTTTTCACAATTTTTTTACTGCTACGACACGTGCCCACGATTAGAGCATGGACCAATGCATAATAATCACGCAACCATGTGGTGGCGATCTACTCCATACTGGATTACCCTACGTGCGTAGGCGCACTAGTGGATCACACGCTCGTGCCGTTCCTGAGTAAGTAGTAGTACTACTAGTATATACAAATAGGAGTACAAAAATAGATATATCTTATTTCTCGTGCCATTCCTAAGTAAGTAGTAGCACTACTAATAAACGATTGTGTATCTTGGTAATTGCCATGGCCATTTATTACCAACAGAGCTTTATTTTGTTTCCTTCGAGGCACCTGCAAAGACTGATACTGTACTATTATACTACTAGTAAATAATGTGCTACGGTTGGGTTCTACACCTAGTACTAGACATAGACTTTAGTAGTTACTCTCGTCATAGTGAATTGTCTAAGAGGTGGAGTTCCTTTTATTCTCCAAGAGGTGGAGTTCCTTTTTTTCCTGAGAGAGGAAACCTTTTTTTATTCCTTCTTTGATTCAAAGAAAATTCAAAGGTTTTGTGAAGGATCTTGTCCCTTAGGAAATAATCCTACGCTGTTTTTTTTATTCATAGGTTTCAAATATGTAGGTATTATGTCTCGTTTGGAACTCAGGATAGGAAAATATAGGAAAAGGAAAAACACAGGAATTGAGATTCCTTCAAAGTATTCCTTTGCCCTCTATTTTTAGGAAAATTTCTGTCCACTCCAACCTCATGATATAATTGCTTTGCTTTCCCTATGATTCAAACACATACTTGATCCAAATTCCTGTAGTTTCCTCTTCTTATGTTTTGAGAATCTTGCAAATCAAACGAGCCCTAAGAGATGGTATTTTTTTTGTTTGTCTTTGATAATGTTTTTGTTTGAACATAGGGTCATAGAGATTCCTCGTAACACGAGGAGGGTGCAAATTGCACAAACCTCCAACAATTGGATTCGAAATTGCAGGGAACTCAAGATAATCAGGATAGTGTAGTTGCAAGAAACTATTGTACTACAATTACTTTTGGGTACAAATACTGCACATATCATAAAATTCTCGATTAGCCCTCTTAACATTATTTCTTACATTCCCGGGGCTCAACTGTTGGAGCTATTTGGAACTATGACTCTAATTGTTGGAGGTTTGTGCAACTAGCCTCAATTGGACACCCACCCCCACTCGCCCACCTTCTGCAGTACTAGTAGTAGTAGAGTACTACTACGCACCATCAACTTTTTTTCTTCTCCATCGCACCCCGGCCGCCAGCTCATGCCAACGATCTTCCCTCCCTCCCCACCCCACCCCACCCTAAATAAAGCCACCAAAACACCATCCGCAGCCTCCTTCCATGGTGAGATCGAGCAAGGTCTGTAAAGATCCTGAGAAGTTTCAGAAGGTGTTCACCAAAGGCCCTCTTCAAGTACTCATCAACCATTGCGACGCCACCACCGCCGCGAGCCTCGTCGGTTCGTCAAAACATATTCTTCAATCAGTAAAAGAGAGCGGAACTATGCCTTCTTCTCATCCGTTTGGCCACCCATGTGTTCTTCATTCTCACCCGACGGTGAGACCGTGGGAATCCAAAGACTGCTTCGAACTGGCGGACAGCCCGTGCAAGCTGACGCCGCTGGACAGGTTCTCCTCCGATATTGTGATGCCAAATGGTTTTGATGAGCGGCGAGTAGCCGACAATGGAGATTGGATCATCATAGTTGGGCCCGAATTCATGTGGGACCTTGTCAATGTGTACACTCGTCGCAAGATTGTTATTCCGCAAGTGTCAGGGTTTGAACCGACTGAAGGTTCTGGACTTACAATTCAGGATGATGCTGATGAAGGTCGACGTACTAAACTGCAGAAGATAGTCATTTGGCAAGTTCCGACAGCTGCTGGGGATACAAAGATTTCTCTCTAGTCGCCATTTTCGAATTCAAGATTGCTGTCATCAACGGGAATGATAGTCATGGATAGTCAGTTTGTGTGAACGAGTTCTAGGGCTACTTCAGACATAGCGATGCTATTATCCAACATGATCGTGTGTTCACCGTGACCGAGAACGGCTGTGTTTATGCATGGAAGTCTTTGGAACTTGGTAAATTCTCCTCCCTACGTATTTTATTAGCTTTGTTCCTGAATCAATGCAAGCTATTTTTTCTGAACTTTCATTGGTTAGTAGGAATTCCCTTAAAATTTTAGTTTCTTTAGCTTTGTTCCCTAGGAATTTTAGAGGAATGCAATCTTTAGGAGGTATTCTTACATATAAGTAGTTTGTATCATATGATTGAGTTTTGCTGATAGTATTGCTTTGTCTCCTAGTAAATCCCATGGAAAATATTGTATCTACTAAATAGTAGTAAGTAGTAATGTGAGACCCAGATATAATTCCTGAATCAATGTAAGTTATTTTTCTGAAGTTTCTTTGATTAGTAGGAATTTCATAGGAATTTTAGCCTCTTTGATTCGTACGAATTCCCTAGGAATTTGAGAGGAATGCAATCCTTACTAAGTTTTCTTACATATAAGCAATTTGATTCATAGGATTGAGTTTTGTTGATAGTATTGCCTTGTCTCCTAGTACTAGTACATCCATGGAGAATATGGTATCTACTAGTAGTATTTACGTGAGACTCAAATACTACACATATGACATATCATAACTATATAGAATTATAATATTAGGTAAATCTCAAAAAATTAGAAATTTCATCGACATCTATAAAGTACGGGTGCATATTCAGTTCTTATATTTTCTATCATGTAGAAGTCAACGTTTATTATGTACTAGTACTTGTAAAGTTTGTTAACATGGTCTTGAGAAATGAAGGAGAAGATTCTAGAATGATGGAGAAGTGTGTTTTGAGGATTGTACATAGGGTTCATTGTGCTAAAGACTCTCAATAGAATCTTCAAGTAGATGCTAGAATGGAAAAGAAGATCTAACTTCTGGCAATATTGGGATTCGCATGTCCTGATCCAAAACTAAATATTCAAAGTTATTCATACACTACATAGTGGTAAGATAAGATAAGATAAGATATTAAACCTCCTAGAAATAATCCTTGTTGGTTTTCCTTTTGTATATAAGACACCAAAATCTTATAAGATCCAACCTTGCTTTTTTCCCTATGAACTTTACATTCAAGATCCTATTGGATTATTTCCTATTTCATTTGATCCCATGAATCAAACTGTGTCTCTAGGAGAATTTCCATAGCATATCCCCATTTCAAAAATAATTAGAATTTCCATAGCATCACCCTATGTTGGCATTTTTTACGCAATCACACATCTTAAGTATAATCAAGATTTTTGAAAATAGTACTATATATCAACTTATACAATGTCAGATCAATATCAATATTATTTTCGTGTTACATTTCCTTTCCCTTTGAAGGTCCCATCCTTATCCTATCGCCACGCGATATGCTGTACCTGACACATGGGTTTGTTGAGGACGATGAGGAGAATGATCCTAGTAGGTGGTGGTTAGCACGATCTGTAGGTGGTTCAAGACTTCTTCTCGTCTATGCATATGGTGTCTTAGGCAATGCAATTGCTGATGATACTAGTGTTGTTCACTATGGTCGCACCATTCACACCTATCCTTCTGGGTTTGAGTGCATGGTGTTCATTAGAGGACATTGTGGTGCTCGATAGTTCACCTATTGTGGAGACTCATGCTACTGGTGTTGGCGTTGTTGTTGGTGTTGCTGATCCCGCTCCGAAATTATCGTGCCACCTGAAGGAGGAAGTGATTTGGGTTTACAATCTGTAGAAACTGTTACACCTGAAGGTGGTGAACTGTGATGCGGAGCTTTCTTTCTTATGATTTTTATTCTTTTCTCTGGAACCTGTATTATGGAGCTACCTTACGCATTTCTTACACTTTTGCCTGTTGAACTATAGTGTCGAACTGGAACTACTCCTAGTATGTAATCATAATATTTGGATACTTGAGTATTATCGATGATAAACCAATGCTAGCTAAGCTACACGAGAATTGGCCTCCGCCACTTGCAGACGTGGTTCCTGGCTCATCTCCTTTTCACAAGCATGGTGAAAAGATGGTTTTGTTCCTTTTCTTGCAATGCCATTATGCTTGTGTTAGTGATCTGGCAATTTTATGCTGATTTTGTCACCCAACCCGCATTTATGTGTCTACATACAAACATATTTGTTCACATGACTTGAACAGAAAACAATATCTTCTTTGCATCAACTAACAATATCTTCTTTGCAAATATTTATTTATTTTTGAAACAAGCCAAACGATATGCCATTTTCATTGATAGAGAGGGACATGCAATTCAATTAAACTACGGTAACTACTTGTACAAGTCATAGAATGGTAGGGATTGCCATAGGAAATCATCACCTCCAACATCTTGTTCTACAGAAGGGGTTATTACCAGATCCACAACCTTCTTTTCCTTTGAACGACAATGTCAAGTGCGGGATTTCGAATGTAAACACAATCCAGTGCAGGTTCATCAGGACTGCCTCTAGTTGCGTCAGTCTCCATAGAAGGTACATCAGCACTATGGTAGACAACGTCGGAAATGCAAGCTGAAGAAGTTGTTATACTCCTATCAGGACCATAGATAAGGGCCATAAATTCAAGCTCTAAAATCTACCGTTACAAAATAGACAAGACGTTACCCCATCTGGACAATTCATAGTGCAATTTTAGCGCCTTACATGATCCTTAGATCTTAGTCCATCCGGTATTTTTATTGGTGGAACGAAATTTGCTGGTACTTCTATTTCTGCGAAGAACCTACAAAACATAGCCAAGTCAGACATCTGAATATATCTAACTTTTCTACAGTCTTATATGTGAAGATATCTTTGCATAACACTCACTTATCACTCTCTACGAATATCCTCCCGCTCCATGGAAATGCGAAGTCGACGTTCTATAGGGTACATCCATCTATACCGTATTGTACCTCTAAGTACTTCCTCGTTAGGTACATCAAAAGCCAAATGCTCCATTATATCAAAGAAGGATGGGGAATATATCAGGTCAAAAGCTTGCACAGGATCTCTACCAAGTCCTTTTTAAGATGTTTTCGAACTCTTCTGTCCAGAGCTTTACTATAGATTTACCTAAAGAACGTACCTACCCAAATCTACAAGCACCTTGTAAATCTAGATGGTCACAAGCTTTAACTATTTCTAGGAGAGGTGGAGAACAAACCAAAGCCAATAAGAATGTCCACTGCGTGAATCTAGAAGGCGAAGCGTGGGGATCGCCCAGCTGACCGCTGGCAGGTGCGTCTCATGAAGAACAGCACAACCAATGGTGGTAGGCCGGCACTGTTGATAGAAAGGCGTCGAGAAGTTTTTTTAAGGCGTCGAGAAGTTTTCGGCCTGGTTCTAATCTGGTGCATCTCCCGTAAGAATGGCACAAAATTAGAAGAGACATGGGCTGGTTGATCGATTGAGGGCGAGCTTAGGAAAGTTTGGGGTCTCGGCGGAAATTTTTGGTGGGCGCAGGGTGTTTGTCCACAATTTTCACAGAAATATCTATAAATATTTTATCAGATTTGCCAGTTCTCAAGAGTCACCTCTCTCACCATTATATTTACCTCGCAATTGGTGCAACATGAGGGTTACACATTTGTTGCAACAACTTGTAACTGGGAATTTAATGAGTTCCAACTACTAGGTTACAACTGAGTATTAGCACAATTTGTAGGGTGACGTCAGCTCCTTAACATAACAAGTTTTCAAGCTCTTGGGATCTAGGCGCTCATATTTTATAACTTGTTTCCCTTGTTGACGACTTTGTTTCGAATACGGCCAAGCCCCAACACGTACCTTGGGAGGATAACTATCGAGCCCAAGAAATTAGCCCATCCGGCCTCATTATAGCCCAAGACCTTCTAACCCGGCCATGTTTTGGGTCATTCGGCCGCGCAAATAGCCCAGTTAGATTGGGCGAGAGCCTATGAAAAATATCCCATCAATCCTTGCTTGGCCCATTTTTCTTCAATTCGGCCTTTTTTGGGCACCATCCACCCACCCCTAAAAAAACTCCGCCTATCCATGTTTTTAAGTACTACCTACTACATTACTTATACTTAACATTTTTTAGTTGAGCTGCTAGCAACCACGCATAGCAGATGGACAAGAAATTTTTTAAGAAGAAAAATAAATAAGTTATATACAATGTTAGTATACATTTTTCATGTTTTATAAAAGGATAACAATTTCTTGTGTAGTGGCAAGGAATGCAGTTTATCTGTAGCAATATTTTTATACTAAGAGGCTGACATGGCCGACCCACCTGCCTACAGCTAGCATCCATCAACCTTACCATACAAGAGATCAAGTTTAACGAGCATGTTTAAAAAGTACTTGTACAACCGTCACGACCGAACAAAGAAGACTGAGATCGACACGTTTCTTGCCGAGAGAGGCTGACACGTGGGCCCTACCAGCAAGACCATATAGCATTCCGCATGGCACAATGTTACCAAGGTCAAACCGGCGGACGCGACCAAAAAAATGTCCAACATACATAGGTTTCCTCTACATAGGGGGCTGACATGTGGACCCAGTAGGGAGACATTATACAGGTGTTGTATCGAGAAACATTGCCAAGTTCCAAACGTGGAGGCACGAGAGAAAAAAAGTCTATCATCCACACATTTCCTGCATAGAGGAGACTGACATGTCAGGCCCACCAGCATGTATAAATGGCTGAAGCAGCGAGCAACGCTATCAAGTTCAGAACACGAAGGCGCGACAGAGGGTAAAAATCCATCATAGATATGTTTCTTCTAATGAGAGGACGACATGTGGGGCCCAACATCGTGAGTAAACGGTAGATGCATCGAACAACTCTATCAAGTTCGGAACAGGGTAGCGCGAGCGAAGGAAAAAATCCATCATACACACGTTTCTTGTAATGAGACTATGACATGTGGGGCTCAGGAGGAGGGTTAAACGGTAGATGCGTCGATCAGCACTATCAACTTCAGAATGGGGTAGCGCCAGCGAAGGAAAAATTCCATCATACACACGTTTCTTCTAATGAGAGGATGACATGTGGGTCCCAGGAGGTTTATTAAACAGTAGATGCATGGAGCAACACTATCAACTTCGGAACAGGGTAGCGTGAGCAAAGGAAAAAAATTCCATCATACACACGATCCTTCTAATGAGAGGCTGACATGTGGGACCTAGTAGCCTGACTAAACGGCAGATTCCTCGAGCTATGTTATCGATTTCAAATCAGGGAGGCGCAACCGAAAAGTATGGTCAGCTAGAGATATTGACGTCCGGGACCCACACGCGTCAAAAGACTTCGGCGAGTCAACATCACGCGAGGAAACAAAAATCTTGCTTCTGCCACGCGCCAGCCGAACTTCCTCCATGTTTTTAGCAGATGCGTCATAGTAGAGGGCCACAAAATCGGAAAAAAATGTTTTCCATCGGCCATGGCCGAGGCGAGAATTTCGTCGCGGAAGACGCGCCTTCTATGACGATCGTCAGGCCAAGTCGTTGTGGAAGGAAACTTTTCTTGTAGTGTATGGAAGATAGTGAAAAACATGATGACGATTCAAATCCCTACATCAGAGTGTTCAGAAGTGCAACGGAAAGAATTCATGAACGATTCTCTTCATAAAGGAAAGAATCAATGATAATGATCATTGTGTTTTTCCTCACTAGTGTTTTTTTACTACATGTAGTAGGATTCAAAATGTACCCCACATCTTGTATGGATACATTTGAGAATTATTTGTCATGTTACCGGAATATGACATACCTATGAACTATGAAGGAAAGTAATGTAAAATAAAATTATGAGAAATCTTAAAGGCAAAATTCACTTAAGATTAGAAAGCAATTCATTGCAAAATATTAACAAGTAGTGGGTTACTTGAATTTTCCAAATGGCTGCAAGGTCATGAAGGAAAAGGTGATTGACAAAGGCACAATTTGTCTTGAATAATGTATTGGACAAATTCAATAAGAATTTGAGTCAAAAGTGCTAAAAGTCTTGTGGATTTAATACTAGTAAGGTACTAGCATCTCGTAATAAAACTCTCTGTTTGATAATTGATTAAAGGATTTTTAAGTCATTCAAAATAGTGAGAGCATATGCAATTTGCATGAAATTGAGTGGGAGCTATAAAATTCTTCCTAAAACAATATGTGAATGACATATTTTTGAGTGGGAGCAATATAAGTCTCGAACTCAAATATGTTGGGAACACATTTTGAGTGGGAGCTTAAAGATTGATTGTTAAGTGTGTACAACACATTAAGAATAAAAGTGCAAGTACTGATAAATAATGATTTATAGGTATTAGAAGTTGAAAGTAAGCATATTAAGATATTATGTTGTATTCCTAAAAGAGATTCTAGAAAATAGTTTCGTAATATGAACTGATTAAGGACTGGTCCACTACTAGAGAAAACCCTACCTGAGGTGCACCTGGAACCCCATCCGAGGCGCATATGGTATGCGCCTCTAGCACCACGCCTCTAGTATTTGCTATGCGAGGCGCATATCATATGCGCCTCTAGTATCTGTTATGCGAGGCGCATATCACATGCGCCTCCTATACTTCCCATATGCGCCTCGTGTATATAATTATAGGAGGAACATGTGATATGCGCCTCGCATATGTTACGGTATGCACCTCTGGTAGTACCGAATATGTGCCTCCTATACTTCCCATATGCGCCTTGGGTATATTTTCGAAATTCAAGTTTTACAGCAATTTTCAAATTATAGTTTACAAGTATTCAAATATACAATAAAGTCCAGAATACAGTATAAACAACACAGAATTTTCCAGAAACTTGCAATTGGCAAAAGCATAATAGAACTAGCATGAATACAATTACATTACACATCAATCGCGGCATAAGAGATCATACATCAACAAGTGCCAAGTTTTCACACAACACCAAGTGTTTATGCCACAAGTTCACACCTCTGAGTACAAGTTCACAATCACATTACAACTCTGACGACAGAGCTCTATCTAGATGAAGTAGAGCACATAACCTACCATGAAGAGCAACAAGGTTGTGATCACGAGGAAGTTCCTCCACTTCTTCCTCACGTGCCTCCTCCACTTCTCTTCCGCCACCTCTCTAGTCTTTTAGCATTTGTACCTATTACCCGAGAATTCATTCACTTGCTTTTGGCAGTCTTCCCACTCCTTGTACACACCTGGAACATTGCCGTCATACACGACATAGCACTTCTTCACCATCTTCTATACACAAGATAGATGATATTATCTATGTCAGTGCAAAGCAATAGGAGTTCACAAGATAAGATCATGCATATATATATGGGTGCAACAAGATGTAAGAAATCACGGTCTAATCATCGGCATTTTGAAGAAAGACAAAAAAAAGCAAACCAAGAATGACTTGCATTAGTGCCTCATACTTAGGTTGGGCATGGAAATAACAATGCTCGCTATTTGAACTCGTGCGGCAAGTAGAGTATATGCCCAAATTACTAGTCTACTTGGAACACGAGATCAGACAGTGGCATAGTCATACACATGACCCCACAACACGTTCTAATTATCAGCATTCCAAAGAAAGACCAAAAAAAGCAAACCAAGAATGACTTGCATTAGTGCCTCGTACTTAGGTTGGGCATGGAAATAACAATGCTCGTTGTTTGATCTTATGCGGCAAGTAGAGTATATGCCCAAATTAGTAGTCTACTTGGCACACGAGATCAAACAACGGCATAGTCATACACATGACGCCACAACACATTCTAATCATCGGCATTTCGAAGAAAGTCCAAAAATACAAACCAAGAATGACCTGGATTCGTGCCTCATACTATTCGTATCAACAAATACAAAAGAAGAGAAATACTTCCACGATTCATATAGCATGGGCATGATATGTCAAGTGGCAAAGCAAGGAAAGGATTTGGTCTCCACGGCAACGACTCATTTCGAGTTTGGTGTGTCTAAAGGAGTCGTTGCCATGGACCCAGAACCCTTTCCTTGGCTTGCCACTTCACATATTATGTCTTATGTATATGAATCTCGAAAATATTTGTCCCCTTTCGACTTTGGGGCTACGAGATGAAATAGTTTATAATTTCCTTGTATCTCCAAAAGGAAATAAATCATTCCATGATTCATATAACAATGTCTCCAACGCTATATGAATAGTGAAATAATGTCTTTCCTTTCGACTTTGGGGCTACAATGAGATATTTAAAACTACATAATGCACCATTTAATTTAATTCACACTATCTAATATATTCGTATCGCCAAAGACAAAAGAAGAGAAATGCTTCCACGATTCATATAGCATGGGCATGATATGTCTAGCGGCAAACCAAGGAAAGGATTCGGTCTCCATGGCAATGACTCATTTCGAGTTTAGCGTGTCTAAAGGAGTCATTGTCGTGGACCCAGAATCCTTTCCTTGGCTTGCCGCTAAACATATTATGTCTTATGTATATGAATCTCGAAAATATTTGTCCTCTTTCAACTTTGGGGCTATGAGATGAAATACTTTATCATTTCATTATATCGCCAAAGATGAAAGGAAAGAAATCATTCCACGATTCATATAACAATGTCGCCAATGCTATACGAATAGTGAAGCAATGTCTTTCCTTTTGACTTTGGGGATATAATGAGATATTTAAAACTAAATACTTCACCATTTCATTTAATTCACGTTGTCTAATCTATTTGTATCGCCAAAGACAAAAGAAGAGAAATACTTCCATGATTCATATAGCATGGGCATGATATGTCGAGTGGAAAATCAAGGAAAGGATTCGGTATCCATGGCAACGACTCATTTCGATTTTGGTGTGTCTAAAGGAGTTGTTGCCATGGACCCAGAACCCTTTCCTTGGCTTGCCAATCGATATTTTTTTTCTTATGTATATGAATCTCCAAAATATTTGTCCTGTTTCGAGTTTGTGGATACGAGATGAAATAGTTGCCTCATACTTAGGTTGGGCATGGAAAACGACAATGCCGCTGATGGATCTAGTGTGGCAAGTAGAGTATATGCACAAACCTCTAGTCTACTTGGCACACCAGATCCAGCAACGACATGGTCACACATATGACACCACAACACATTTTAATCCTTTCCTTGCCGTGGACCCAAAATCCTTTCCTTGGCTTTCCATTAGATATATTATGTCTTATGTATATAAATCTCGAAAATATTTGTCCCCTTTCAACTTTGGGGCTACGACATGAAATAGTTGCCTCATACTTAGGTTGGGCACGGAAAATGACAATGCCGCTGATAGAACTGACGACAAGTAGAGTATATCCACAAACCTCTAGTCTAGTTGGCACACCAGATCCAGCAATGGCATGGTCACACACATGACTCCACAACACGTTTTAATCCTCAGCATTTCAAAGAAAGACAAAGAAATCAAACCACAAGTAGGGCGGAAATAACGAATGAAAAGCAACAAGCACTTAAAATAGTTCATAACACAAATAACTAGCTAGTGTCGCTCACAATCAAGTTCAACGGTTGACGAAACATACTCTAGAGGTTTTGCTAGGCAAGTTTAACATAGTGATAAGAGGTTACAACATGAGTTCGGAACTAACAGCTAGCTACCCAAGCAATGCAATCATCAAGACTTCTTTGGCTATTGAGTCGGCTTTAGGGGGGCATTGATGAAGCCCGACCAAGTTTTTGCCATCTGCATGAACGTCCTACGGGTCACCTTGCTGCGCTAAGCGTTCGTCTATCTCCCTGTTGGGCGGTGTATGGCCGTCGTAGAAGGTGACCCCGGATTTCATGACTCCCTGGTGCACGATTGTCGAGATCTCCTCCTGGATGTCGAAGAAGTGCTTCCTGAGGTTGCGATCATGGATTATTGCAAGCCTTTCAGCCCACTTCGCGAGGTCAGATGGCAGCGTTTTGGTGTCCATGTCATTGAAGAATGCCTTCATGTGGTAAATGGCGTAGAAGGCATCCTTCATGCTACCAGACGGCTGCTTGACGCAAGCTACTTGGTGTTGTGGTGGAACACGTGCGCTCTGAACTTCACATGTGGCATTGCCGGTTTGACGCCTCCTCCTGCGACATAGCCAGTGAGAGAACCATCAAGAATGTTCTTGATAATGGTGTAGTTTTTCAGGACCACACTGTTTGAGTCGAGGTACACGGCTATTGAGTGTTTCAAATTCAAGCATATGAACACGCAGCCTGTCTGATCATCCTTTGTGATGGGATGGTAGGGAAGGAGAATCACATCCTTGTCCGAGTATGTTTGCAGGAAGGTTGAGAGGTAGTCGGTCGCCAGCGCTATGTCCTTGGCATCTTTCAGGACAACATCACGCATGAAGTAGGGATCCACTATCTGGATGCCCGGGATCTTGTCTCTGGTGATCTGCATGGCCATATTGAGGGAGAATAGACGGACCACGAAATTGTGCAGCCAGAACCCGTTCAATCTATCAAAGATGTCGGAATGCCGTAGGTAGAAGATATCCTCGGGGGGGGGGGGGTACACTGATGAAGCATGACACATAAGGCACCTTAGCCTTGAAAACAAGGTACAACTGATCTCGCGAATGTGGCGCTCCTCAATTGTGAGATAGCTATAATGAAGATTGCGCATTTCAGAGCCTGTGACCTCGAGCAACGAGTTACACATCATCGGTGCACCTGCCACGTGCTGCTGATTCCTGGCTTGCCCCGCAGGGCCGTCCTGAGCCCGAAGAACAAGATTTGGACCCTTGCTCTGGTCACCCATAGGCTTCCTTATGTGACCCTGCTTCCTGCCCTTTGGGGCGTCGACCACCGCGTTCACCTCACCGATCACCTTATGAAGGGTGCTGGGCTGATCAAAGGAATTGCAGGCCTCGGAGGCTTGGTGAAGGGGGCGGGTGGCAGCGTCTCCTGACTAGTTGGGAAGAGACGTACCTGGCAAGGGGGTTTCGCCGGTGTTGGTTGGGTATTGGCAACTTGATATGTGCATGATGGTCCCGACTAATACCAATCAGAAAACCTTGTGTTAACGAACTGGTCGCCAAAGTTCGGATCAATTTATCCATCATCATCATAGGGATCCTATGCCATGTTGTCCAAGTCTGCCATCTCGAAGTCTTCATCATATGCTGGCTGTGCTGCCTCTGGGGTGATGTTGAGGTGGTCCTCCGTCCCCAAATAGATCTGGCTCTTCGGCCATAGGTACAAGTAGCCAAAGCCAGTATTGAGGACTGCCACCGTCTCCTCATCATCCCATCCTTGACGTTGAGAGGGAGGTTCCACTTGCTCGTAGCCCGGAAGCACCATACTATATCTGACCCTCATCATGTCAGGTGCATTGTTACATTGTGCATTTTGTGGTTCTCCGGTTGAATGATAGTACCCTTGGCAACATCCTTCAACTGGCCACCCACCGAGTGCATTAGAGTGCAAGGAGTGCCTCCCTGGAAACACATGTAGGCCGGGCATTAGTAAAATGAAGATCAAGTCATTGGTGTGGTTAAGCTTCCCAACTCTCTCTTTAATTAGTTAGTTACCTTGAGGGCGTCGAACTTGGCCAAGGTCGAGGCACTGCCGCCGGCAGGCTTGAGCACGCAAGTGGCGGAGTGGCTGCCTGATGGCACGGTGGTGCGGGCCAGCGCATTCGCCACAGCGGGCAAGTTAAGCTCCGGAGCTCGAGGAGTCTCCACTACCATCGGCCCCGCTGGAGGAGTCACCAGCGCCTCCAGCCATGCCATGTTGTCCGATTGGGCACTATCGAGGTTGGGAACCGGTGGTGGCCCTCGTTTACCACCCTTCTGCCACTTGCTATACTTTTCCATATAGGTGGGAAGGATGGTGTTGAGATTATCATTCACTTGTGAATGGACTTGTGCCTGGACTTGTGTATGAACTTGTTCTTGGAACTTTGTCTCCGCAACCGATACAGCCTGGTTCACGGCATCTTGGACTATATTGGGAAAGGCTTCCACCTATTCCTTTAGGTGTCTTACCTCGGCACTTTTGGCCTTCCTGCCCTTCCGCTCCATGGTGCCATAGTACTCGGACCATGTTATGCCGCCAAAGCCGACCACACGACTAGCCGACTACAGGGCCGCTAGGGGCTCGACATTCTTGGTCTGGTTCAGCGCCCTGTTAAAGTGGTGTCCCACTTGGCGACAGGCGCCGACCCCTAGGATGAGGAGCTCCTTTACTCCTCGTCCTACGCACAAGGAACACGAAGCATTTGATCAGAAAACTGGACTTCATTGATTAATCGTGAACGCAATTAATCAACTTGCATGCAAACTACTTACATATTTTATCATGAAGTCCATCACCTTCGTAGTGAAGGGGCCGACATGCTTCGAGGAATAATCAAAACTCCCTTTCGGCTTGGCAAACCAGGCCCTGACAAAGTGCTTTGCCTGTGGCTCTTTTATGTCATCAAAGGGAGGTGTCAACCCCTTTGCATGAGCGTCGGTGTCCTCCTTCTCCCATTTGGGAATCGCAGCTCTATAACCGCCGAAGCCAAGATGGTGGGTACCAATGTTCTTCTCGTACAACTCCTTGAAGTACTGACTCTCGGCCTTGCCCATGGCGGATTCTCATCTGGCCTTGAACACCTTGAAGTGTTCTTCCATGACCAGTGGCTCCCTCTTGACGACCTCCGGATAACTCAGCTCATCCTAAAAAATCAGCTTCTTCACCCGCAGATTCCAATTCGACAAGGCCTTGGTCATCTTCTTAAGGGCGTACTTGTTCACCGGATTACCTTTGAGATTGTGGTTATTGTACTTGTATTCCTCATCACCCGGGAATGCGTATCTTGCGTGTAGCTTCCGGAAGAGCTGGATGCGGAAACCCCTGTTCTCTTCGGCCTTCAGGTTCTCCATGTTGATTTTGCTGCCAACTCCAATGGTGTTCCGGAGGATTACCACGAGCTGGTTTGAGTAACCCGCGACAAACTCGGCCAGCTCCAAAGGCGCACCTTCGGCATTCACGCTTGTGATGATGGACCATTTGATGTCGACCATGATCGGGGCCCGCTCCTTCCGGCCCTTCTTCAATGTGCTACCACCATCCGTAGTAGCTTCACCGCCACCATCAGTGGTAGTGGCGTCGCCATTAGTGTCCCCCATCTCCTCATCGCCTAACGAGGTATCCTCGTCCGTCTCCATCTCGTCGTCCCATGGAACGAATTCCGGGTCCTCTTGGGATTCCATCTCCGACTGCTGCTCCCAAAAGGGCTTCTTGCTAGAAGGGCCCAGCTCCGCTGACATTTCTAAACACACGAATAAATGGAATTAATAAGCACAAAAATTCACAGAAAATTTCAGCATAACCTTTGCTAATTTTCTTGTCCAGGAGTGCCAAAAATTCGCCGAAACAGAAATGAATCAACATTCCGGCGAAACATTGGCAACTCAAAAAGAAAAACCTACACAAAAAAACTAAATAGGCACAAACACAGCCATTTTGCTGCCAGCATACACAAGCACTACCACTGTGTACACTCCAAATGGAGGCATCATAGTGGCAGATGTAGTAGCAGTAGCCACATAATTTAGCTAAACCAAAAAAGGGAATTCAAACTATGCAAAAGTTGGACAGCATACACAATATATGCATAAAATAAATATCATGTGTTGAAGCAGTACAAGTAGTTCATTTTACCAAGTAATGTTCTCAAAAAACAAAAGCTTCAGCACAATAGGATTTCAGATGATCAGATCTAATGGATTGGAATTGGTTCAACACACGGCTTCAGAATTTCGTACAAACACATGGCAAAGATAGTAATCCCACCCCATAAATGATGTATGAGATAAATAACTGATGACCTTGACTTTATTTCAAGGAGAGAAAAACTACACCCATATTAGCAAGGAGAACATGGATGCCAGGTTTAGAGTATGAAGAACATGGATTGGCAGTTTTTCAGTTCAGGTCATTGAACCCGCAGTCCTGCAGGCTGTTACGTCTAGACGTCGAAACAAGAGGACGGTCCAGGAGGCTCTGACTAAACATTTGGATTACTGACATTGCTACTGAGTTAGCGCCCGAGGGGTATAAGCAGTGTGTCATCCTCTACAAGGCCATTCTGAATCTAGACTAGGACCCCAATGTTCCAGATCAGTACTCTTGGCCTTGTGATGCATCTGGCCTTTTCTCAGCCAAATCAACATACAAGAGACTCTGTGAAGGTGAATTAGTTTTCCTGCTGCAGATTGTATTTGAAGAGCCTGGGGCAGCTAAAGTGCAAAAAAATAGTGGTTTGCCATCCAATATCGACTCTGGACATCGGGAGAGCGAGGCATGGGTTACAAGATCAGTCGAGTGCTTGTTTTACCTGCCCGCAGGACCTAGATACCATTGAACATATCCTTCTTCAGTGTGTCTATGCAAAGGAAGTCCGGTAAACCTTTGGTGAGGCCCAGCTGATGGATGCAACTCCATCAAGTGAGGATAGGCTGGAAGATTGGTGGTTGAGATCTCGGGTTAGCTACCATGGGAAGGACAAGAAAATCTTTGATGCCCGAGTTATGCTCACTTGTTGGATGCTTTGGAAACAAAGAAATGCCAGAGTTTTTTCCAACATATCTCAACAATGCTCTGCCAACGATCTAGCTAGGAGAATTGAAGAGGAGTTCTGTCAGTGGAGTTTGGCTAGGAGAGATGGGAGTAACCATAGCTTAGTATAGTAGCCTTTTTGTTTTCCGAGGAGTTCATTGACACAGTTGGCTGCACTTGGTTGTTGATCCTTGTAATTGTTTTTCTCATCTTCTATAAAGTGATGGTACGAATTTGCGTTCCTTCGGAAAAAAAGGCTACTCCCTCTGTTTCAGGACATCGAATCCAGCAAACCTAGTACACAAGGATTAGAGTGTAATATTCACAGAAAAAATAGGGACATGCTACCTTTACAAAAAAATTAGAAGAGGCAACTAAAAACTCATTGTTCTGTCCTAATTCTAAGTGTGATGTCCTAAAAACTGCTATGATGTGCTAGTGCTAAGCGTGAAACTATTTTTAAAATTCAGTCTCTGAACCTCCAACTGAACTTAAGCACGCACTGTCATTTTGGTCAAGGAATGGCATGCAAGTAGTTGAGCACCAACCCATGCCCTGGCCCTAAGAGTGACAAAGTAGTGATAAGATGGTGACTGCTATTGACCGAAGCACTCGACTGAATCAAGTTCTTGTGCAGGTTAGATATTTACTGGGCTAGAGTTCCCTGATCTGGCAGTAACTTGGCCTAGATCACAGGGAGAGGGGAGAGGGGAGAGGGGAGGGGAGAGGGGTAGGGGAAGGGGAGGGAGAGGGGAATGGGGTGGACGGTGGGTGCGGACGGTGGACAGCGGGCGCGGACGGCGGCAGGAAGAGGTGATGATGGCGAGGCAGAGGAAGGGACAACACGGGCAGGCTCCTCCTCATCCTAGGCACGGCGGCGCGTGCAGGCTCCTCCTCCTCCTCCTAGGCACGGCGGCGCGAGCAGCAGAGCGAAGGCGACGGAGAGGTTGCAGTGTACAAGCTCAGTTGATCCAGAGAAAAAGTGAGCGAGATAAAAAGGCTCAGTCGATCACAGACAGGTACCAGCTTATGCGAGGCGCATATTTGAAAATGTCGCTCGCATAAGTTTACGCGAGGAACATTCTGGCCATATGCGCCTCAGCTATTATTCACTACTAGTCAACTAGCGCGCTGTGCTGGTATCTGTCAACAAACACACATTAACCCACTGGTATCGACCCTTGTCCTGTTCTAAACCCTAGCCACCCAGGTTCGAATCCTGGGGGCAACATATTTTTGTAAAAAAAATTAAAGGCCATTTTTCATGTAAAACATTGTCCAAACACAATATAAACTATAAAATATACTACAAGTATTTTAAAAATTCAAATATTGCCAAAAACCCACAAGTGAGTATTATGAATGTGTCTCGTCGATAAATAATATTCTCAATGCAATATTATAACATACAAAAAATGATAATTATGAATTTTTCGATACATAATAGTATGCCACACACACACGACGGTTCTTGACAATGGTCGGAGCGTGCTACTGTTTCTTGACAATGGTCGTCTTCTTTCCCTTCTTTGTCGTGGTTGTATAGATTAGGTCCGGAATGTCTTCACTACTTCTTTTGAATGGGAGTCCTTTCTTAGGTAGGGTTATTGTGTATGGTGCTTGGTTGCCGTATCCGTCTTCCATCTTCGGGTCATCATTCTGGTAAAAGTCTTGCTCGTTGGCGACTCCGTCCATTCCGATGATGTTCCATTTTCCTCTCCTAATGACAACCCGGCTAGGCTTTGACGGGTCTGTGATGTACCAACATTGGTTGACCTTGCTAGCTAGAACCCAAGGCTCATTTCTCGCGGGTGCGTTCGCGCTGGTGGTCTTTGATGGAATAACCATGGTGGTGAAATATCGGCCTTCTTTCTCGACGCTCTTGTCCCACCTGACACGGAACATCGGCACCTTCTCTGTAACATAGTCGAGCTCCCAAATCTCCTCGATCCTTCCGTAGTATCTTTCTGGGACGTCGCCGGTGTAGAATATCCCTGTAACCCCTAAGTTCTGTTAATCGCAGTTATTTTCCTTTTCCTCTGTATAGAACGTGTATCCGTTGATATCGTATGCCTGATAGGTCATCAGGTTGTGCGAGGCGCCCCGTGACAAGGAGAATATGAGTATATCTTCCTCCGAGTACTCGCCCTATGGTGGATTAGCAATGACCTTCTCCCTGAACCACCGTGTGAAACCCGAGTTGTGCTCCTTGATAACACCTTCCTCCGAGTACTGGCACCCATGGTTAGCGTAATTCTTCTTGTTAAACTCTTTGTGCTCATATATGTATGGATTGACCACCTGTAGGTACTGTAGCGCGACCAGGTTTGCTGTTTCAAAGTCCTAGGTTTGGCCCTCGATGTCGACATGCTTTGGCCGCCGACCCTCGTGTTGACCACATCTAGCGAGCCTCCCGAGGTGCTTGTTGAATGGAAGACCAAGAGGGGCCTAAGTTCGTAAAAAATTTGAGTAGAAAGAGATGCACTCGTCGGCTAGGAAGCCGTTTGCTATGCTTCTATCTGGACAGGACCTATTCTTAACGTATCCTTTGATGTGTCCATTGAGCCTTTCAAATGGCATCAAGCTTCGCAGAAATAGAGGACCGAGCTGGACGATATCCTCCATGACATGGAGAATCAAATGAAGCATGGCTTCGAAGAATGCGGAGGGGGGAATAGATCTCGAGATCGCATAGTATCACCACGATCTCATCCTGTAGCCTCGTGAACTTCTTAATGCCTATCGACTTCGGAGAGATGATGTCAAAAAAGTTACAGAGGCCAAACAACGTTTCACGGATGTGCTTGTCCATTATACCTCGGATCGTGACCGGGATTACCTGCATCATCATCACGGCGACGTCGTGAGACTTCATCCCGCTGAAGCGCTTCTTCGCCTCGTCTAGCCATCTGCTTATATTCCCCGCGTAGCCGTTCAGAAATTTGACTCCGAGGAGGCACTTCATAAACTGTATGGCCTCCTTCTTACTCAGAGTGAAGCACAAGGCCATGATCTTGACCTCGCCCTTCTTGACCTGCTTTTTGCCCTTGCGATTATGGATATTCTGCATTTCCATCTCCTCCTCCTCGTCATCGCTAGGTGGTGGTTGAAGTTCATCTTTGATGCCCATATGCTTCAAGTCATTCCTTGCCTTCGGCCCATATTTGGTGTTGTCGGTGTTAAGGAGGGTGGAAAGTAGACTCTCGCCCACGTTCTTCATGATATGCATGAGATCAAGGCTATGAGGCACGCGGAGGATCTTCTAGTATGGCAAGTCCCAGAAAACAAACCTCGCCTTCCATACCTGGAGCAGCGGCTCTGGCTTCTTCCGGGTCTTTCCCGGTGCAGGGCATTCCTTCCAGTTATTCATCACCTCGTAGATTTCTGCGCCGCTCCTCTGGTCCGGGATTCCTCAGAGCTCAACCGCCCCATCGAACAGATCTCCTAGCTCTCTCCAGGCTTGATTCTTGGGAAGCCACCTCCGAGCCCCAAGGAACACGGTTTTCCCGGACCCAGGATATTTTTGTAGCTGGCATTACGTTGTATTATCTTTGCACCCTACGCATCCATAGAATCCTTGGACCACATGCCCGAAGAAGTATCCGTAACCGGGATAGTCTTACACCGTCATGATCACAATGGCTCTCATGTTGAAGTATTCTTGTCTAGAGACGTCCCACGTACGGGCTCCTTCTTCCCATAACATGGTCACCTCCTCTTTCAACAACGTGAGATACAGATTGATGTCTGTACCGGGTTGTTTTGGCCCTTGAACCAACATACTCATGGTTACGTACTTCTTCTTCATGCACAACCAGGGGGAGGTTGTAGATCCATACAAACACGGGCCAGGTGATGTTTGTGCTCCTCTGGCTTCCGAACGGATTGAGTCCGTCAGTGCTCATGCCCAGCCTGAGGTTCCTTGACTCTTTCCCAAAATGTTGGTAATATTGGAGGTCCAACGCCTTCCACTGGCAAGCATCTGAAGGGTGCCTCAGCATTTCCTCCTTCTCCGGATCATCGTCTTCCGGCCTCTTTCTTTCCGCATGCCAGCACATGAGCTCTTCTTCCTTAGGGTCCGCAAAATACCGCTGTAGACGAGGAGTTAGAGGGAAGTACCACACCACATTTCTAGGATCTTTCTTGGTCCCTCTCCTATATCAAGAGGTCTTGCACACCGGACACGTGGTCTGATCCGTGTCCTTGCCCTGGTAGATGATGCAATCATTTATGCAGACATGGTATTTCACGTTCGGTAGATTGCGAGGGCACACGACTTTCTTGGCCTCAGCGATACTAGTCGGACATGTGGTCCCCTTCTTGGGAAGAATATCGTGCCAGAATGCAATGTTGTCATCGAAGGATTCAGCGGTCATTTTGTGTTTCCCCTTCATCTTCAAAGCCCTGAGCGTTACATTCAGACAGGTATCCTCATCGTTGCATCCATCAAACAATGGAGTGACCGCGTATTTCTTCATTTGCTCCAGCTTAGATTTCTCTCTAGCGGCGGCTCTGGTGTTACTCTTCTCTATGAGACGCAGATCTTGGACATGAGGGTCTTGCAGCCAGCTCGAATCATGGTCGACACCTTGATCTTCGTGTTCATGCCCGGTGGCACCTTGATCATCTTCATGTTCATGCCCGACGCCACCCTGATCTTCATGATCATCACCTGCCCCGCCGTCGGCGTCTTGATCTTCGTGATCATGACCGACATCTTGTTCTTCACCTTTATTGACATCCTCATCATCATCTTCATCATCACTTATCCACCGAGTGTAGCCATCCATGAAACAACGTCGGAGCAGGTGCGTCTCCAGCATTCGGAATCGTGCCTTATCAGATACATCAGCTTGCCGCCGCGACATAGACATCTTATCTCCATCTGGTTTGTGTGTGCCATATGGTCCTCGCGCATCTCGTCCACCTATCCACGAGGGCTTTGCGGATCATTGGTCGGACCATGGTCGCCTACGCGTGGTACAAAGAGCAAGAGAATAATTGGAGCATATATGGACATCTGGATCGCCAAAAAAATTCGGCATGACCTCCCCTAAAAAGAGGACATCCGCGAGTGCCAGAAATTCGCCGGAAAAGAAATTAATCGACATTCCGGCGAAACATTGGCATCTCAAATGAAATCCCTACACAAAAATAAGCATGCACCACAACACAATCATATAGTCGCGGTGTCGCTGACAACGTGCATGAGCATGTAAGCAACGTCTTCACACTTCCTCCAGCGATAACTTGCGCAAGAGAGACGGAGGAGAAGTAAACGGACATGTTGTATATCTACAGGAGAAAGAGACTTCACTTACATATGAGTGTCAACCAATGGAGATTGAGCAAGCTTCTATGATTAACCAATGTGGGAAATGAGGTGGGGAGAAGGAGGGGGCGACTAAATCTGTCTTTTGGTGGAGAGGAAGAAGTGAGGTAAGTGAGTGGGGTGCATGTGCCAAAAAGGTGCAAAAAAAGTGAGCCAGGTTATGCGAGGCGCATATTGCAGTAAATGCACCTCCTATATTGTGAACCATCCGAGGCGCACATGCTAACATGTGCCTCGCCTATGCGGCCACCTGGGCCCACTGGGATTACTTGAGGCGCACATTCCCTACTGCGCCTCGCCTATTGTCAAGTATCGGAGGAGCATGTGACTATATGCACCTCGCATATTGGACCACCAATCTCCACCCGAGCCCACCAACATATGCGAGGCGCATTTGTCACATATGCGCCTTGCCTGTCTAACATGTTGGAGGTGCATATTACCAGGATGCGCCTCACATAATATGGGGGTGCCAGATTTTGTCCGTACAGATGCTAGAGGAGGCGCATCCTACAAATATGCGCCTCGCCTATTTAAGTACTAGAGGTGCATGTCTGGCTGGTGCACCTCGCCTATTTTATCAGAGGCGCATATAGTATAAATGCGCCTCTAATGTGCATGTCTCCTATAGCCTTTTATCTAGTAGTGGTCCTTGGTCAATCAAATTAGGAATAGCATTAAGTTAAATATCAATGGTTGGAAACAAAGAAAAGGATGATCGTCATCCACTATGTTGAGACATAGGTTCTATCCTGGAAACCATGATGACAACTTAACATGATATATGATCCGAGAAAGAACATTTGAAAAGTGATTAGGTATGAATCACAGAACATTGAGCTAAGTTTTTTTGTAGTGTCTAATTAAGAACTGTAGACATGTTTTCAAATCTATGAAGGATGACATATCTTAAAGCACAAAGGGTTATGTTATAAGGGAATGTGTTAACCTTAGAAGATTGGAAATTCTAGCATTGGTAATACCGACTGAAGTCAATTAGGAAGCAAGGTGATAAAACATTGAAAGTTGCACAGGATGCACTAGTGTTTTGATGATTACATTTATAATAATAGATAAGGGTACCATCTAAAGTGGTGCATATTGCTATGGCGGGACTAGTTCGTCTTTACGCAGAAGGTGTGTCCCAGGACACAGTGCCCATGATATAGCTTGATGTGGCTGATCTAAAGTCACTGTTGGCTCCTGGAAACCGACCTCATTCTACTGCCATGACTACGATGCATACACAAAGATGTTATCATGTGATGATAAAGTATTAATGTCAATCAAGGTGACATTAGTAAGTTGGAAAGGATTTGGGACTATAAAGTACAAACCCAAGACTCAACCTCATCCATGAGCAAGCATGATCAAAAGTATCAGGATATATGGTACCAATGATTAGGAACAAATGCAACTAGTTTATTTGTACTCTAGTGCAAGTGGGAGATTGTTGGAAATATGCCCTAGAGACAAATAATAATATGGATTATTATAATATTTCATAAAGTTTATGATTAAGTTCTATATCATGCTATAAATGTATTGAAAGGAAACATCAATACACGTGTGATATATAAACAACCAGGAGTTTGTGGTGAAACTCTAGTCACTGGTTCATTGGTTAACAGATGATCAAGGTTTCCTGATCATGTGGCATTTATGTCAGTTGAAAATGGAGTCACCTCATTGGGAGAATGAGATGATGATAAATACCCAACCTAAGCATTGTGACCTGATCATGTCACGAAGTTCAAGTCACGATGATTAGCATAGACCTAGTATCCTATTTTCTTAGACCTTGCGGCCATATCAATCGTTGTTACCTGAGGGTACTTTGATAGCATAAAACATCATCTGGTGACTCGATGATCATAAAGTTGTGTTCAGGTATTCGGAGGAACAATTGAGGCAATATGTGTTAAGAGTGGGATTTGTCCATCCACATGATGGAAAAGATACTCGACGGGCCACTCGGAGAAGTTATATCCAATAGCTGCATAGCGTGTTATTTAGTCACGGGGATATCACTTATCGGAACGAGTCAAGAAGCATTTGTTGGTAACTAGATTGAACACGACATAGTGATTTCATTGATCATATCTCGGACAATGCATGTATCGAGAGACAAAAGAAATATGACACGACGTTCATGGTTCAAACGATGAAAGATTTCATGGAATGCACAGGGATCACATGGCCATCCAGGTCCCTCCGTTGATCATTGGTGCGGGAGGGTCCCGACCATGTCTGGAGTGTTCCCGAACCATTGGGTAGCACACTTAAGGGCTTGATGATACTTCGAGAGTGTTTTGGGGTCGGCAGAATCACCAAAGAAAAGAGAAGAGAGAAAACCAGAAGGGTTTTGGTAAGTACGGAGGTTTTCTGGAATGAAAGGGAATGAGTTCCACATCAACAGGGATTGAATAATATGTAAGTGAATGTTGAATATTGATTTAATCATTCATTTATATTTATTCAATAAAATAAAAATAACTAAAAAGGGTCAATACCTAATTAGGCTTAAATATGGAGGGAAAAGGGCCCATGAGGGAAAAGACTAAAGAGAGGAGGGAGAGGTGGTGGCCGGCTGGGCCTTGGGCAGCCCGCGCGCGGCCCATAAGGGCCTTGGCCGGCCGGCCAATCCCCCTCTCCCCTATCCCTTGTTTAGTCCCACATGGATAAGCTAGTTAGCTATGGGGTGTTTTTCCCTGTATATAGAGAGGTATTTTGGCAATACACAATAATCAAAAAAAGGTTCCCTCTCTTTTGGGGAGACCTCTAGTTGCTTATCTCTCTCTCTCCCGTGACTATGGTCCCTAGACTGGATTGCGCAAGCAAGAGCCTTCTTCACTGTGGAGCACCGTCGCGCTATGGGATTCGGATCCAGAATCTCTACTTCCACAACTGCGGCTGGATCAGAGGAGCGGTAGTCATCATCCGACACCAGAAATGTGTAACTCCCTGCGAGGTGCAACACTTGGGGAACTAGGAGTTGTTGGAACCACAGGAGATGCTGGGACTTCAACACGACCTCAAGGTAGGCTTCAGTTTGTCTACATCAACCAGCGCTCTCCCGAGCATTGACAATGCTTTTCAGTCTTCAAGGGTTAGTTCGTGAAAATCCCCTCCCGTTGCTGCATTGCTAATAGATAGGTCCTGGCATTAGGGTTCTTGGCGTAGGGAAAATTTATTGTTTTCATGCGCGAACCCCTACAAATGGGGCCCCACGGTAGTGATCCCATAGGCCCTAGACATAAGAGCAAGCACGACATCAAGTCTTAAACATATGTCTAAATGGTGGAGTGGGTGGTTCTAACAGAAATATTCTTCAAGGTGAGTCTAGTGCTAGACTTATATCTAAGAGAATCAATTGGCAAGAGGGCCCACTAGTTAGTGGGTAACAGTATGTTTTTATTTTTATTTTTAGCATGGCTGTGTGGACCCACATCAGTTCTAAACGCTGGAGAAAAAGTAGTTTTCTTATGCTACTTCTAGACACTACGCGCGCCCTTACTGGATGTACCTTAGAAATTCACTAGCCTCGTGTCTAAGAAAATAAAAATCTACTAAACCGTTTAGACCAGATAGGGGACCCACTCATCCGAGTAGAAATAAACAATAAAGAAAACATTCTAGACACTAATGAGTGGGTCCAACTGCCATTTGATTCCCTTAGACATGTGTCTTGTATAGACCCAGGGTTCAAAAAACTTAGCTAGACTCACCTTCTCCATTCTTTAGACCTAGGTCTAGTAAGAAAAAGATTCTCTTAGAGTACACCCCAAGATTCCAACATTGCACATGCTCTTAGTGACCTATTTTCACTTGCATCATAGGTACTTTTGGATAACCGAGCAAAACTTAATACAAACCAAAGACCCCTCACACATTTTTTCCAAAACCCAATACAAAACACGGACACTCACAAATGCAAACACACACTCACCCCTATGAATGCACGGACACCCTACCTCTATATGACCACCTACGAAAGACTATGTCTTGAGACTAATCCACGGCGGGGGTCTTGATGAAGTCACCATACACACCAAGATATAGATGGGGACATTGCTTCCCACTTAAGAATAATATTCCACCTTTTATGAGACACAAAAGTGACAAACCTGATGGGGTTTGAACTCTGGTGGGCTAGGGGTAGAACCACTTCACTCAGAACCATCCAACCATGGGTTATTAGCTCTAGCTCTCTCTCTCTTTTGTATATATAGTACACGGTACACAATTAAATAACTAGCATACAAGAAATTAGGCGAACACTCTTTCTAAGCTCTTTATTATGACGGAGCTCTTAACAAGTAGCTTAGGAAACTCTTTAACTATAGTATTGTTTAGTATGCTAATATTAATGAGCAAAAAATATTGCTCACTTAAGTTCCCTAAGAAAGAAAACCAAGCTCAAACGAGTCGACTAGACGAGCTAGGGCTCATTAAACTTGCCACACGAGAGCTTGCCACATTGCCCATTTGTAGATAAATGAGTATACATGTGTTTAGGGTTTGGGGTTTTAGGGTTTTATAGTTTAGGGTTTAGGGTCCTTGTGCTAAATGCATGGACGTGGATGCAATTTTCATTTATTATGACGTCCTTGATGTAACTTGTACTTCTACCGACCGTGTTAATTCAAGCAACTCGCTACTACGGGACTAACCATAGTTAAAAGAAAATGCAACTGCCCCAATTATATATCACACAAAGTGGACCATACTTTCTTATATGTAATATCGAAGTTTTTAGTAGTAGGAATTTTCAAGCTACCTAGCTAATTCCACAAACTTTAGAGACTTCTTGTCGATTTAATGAATTGAGGTCAAACTTGAGATACAAGTAAGCACGATGGATTAATCTTGAATTAAATGTCTTTTTAGAGGTAGATGGGTGCATCTAATTGTAGTAAAAAAAATCGTCAGTGTGAGTTTCCAACTATAAGGAAAGAACATTCTCAATTTCTCGAGTGATGTCACGAGCCAAAAAATTTAACAAAATTAAATGTCTTTTCAAAGTTATATTAGGTCGAATTTGAACTACAAGTAAATTGTAGGTTGCTTTGAAAGTTTTATGAAAAAGCTTTTGGAGGTACCCATCAGGGGGTCAATTAATATATCATAAACATCCGAGAGTTTTGACGACAACTTGGACATCTTGCTAAGATTTTGCATCTCCACAGTTTAACATAATTAAGTTAAACTTGAGCTACAAGTAAGCATGATAGATTTCTCTTGATGAATTAAATGTAATTTCAGGGTTTATGGGTGCATCTTCTCTTGTAGTAAACAATATGTTGTCGGTGTGAGTGTCCAACTATTAGGAAAGGACATTCTCAGTTTTTCGGATGATGACAAGATCACCCTTTCCGTGAAAGAAAGTCTAAAGAATATTGTATATGGATGCCACAAGCCAAATTTATAGCCATATATAGTAGACCAACATGTTGTGCCGACGATTCCCATGTTTTATGAGTATTCAAACTTCCGAGCTAACTCCACCTACTTGAATGAATTTATGTCGATTTATCGAAATTAGGTCAAATTTGAAACTACAAGCAAAATTGTAGGTTTTGTTCTAAAAGTTTTACGAAATTTTTTTTGGAGGTACCCATCTGAGGGTCACAATTAATATATGAGAAACCTCCGAGAATTTTGACGACAAATTCAAATTTTGCTAAGATTTGGCATCTTGACATTTTAACAGAATTAGGTCAAACTTGAGCTACAAGTAAGCGCGATATTGATCTTGAAATAAATGTCTTTTGAGAGATAGATTGGTGCATTTTCATGTAGTAAATAGTGTCGTCAGTGTGAGTTTACAACTATCAGGAAAGAAAAAAGAAAATTATATGAGTGGGATGACAATCGGGGTAGATCTTTTCTGTAAAGAAAGGTCCAAAGAATATTGGATCTGAATGCCACAAGCCAAGTTTATAGATATTTATAGTGGACCAACATGTTGTACCGACGATTCCCATGTTTTATGAGTTTTCAAACTTCCTAGCTAACTCTACCCACTTGAATGACTTTATGTCGATTTATCAAAATTAGGTCAAATTTGAACTACTACAAGTAATTGTAGGCTGCTCTGAAAGTTTTATGAAAAATATTTTGGAGGTACCCATCAGGGGTTCACATTACAATTAATATATCAGAAACGGCCGAGAGTTTTGACGATAGGTTCAATTTCTTGCTAAGATTTTGCATCTTGATAATTTAACGAAATTAGGTCAAAAATTGATCTACAAGTAAGCGCGATAGATTTCTCTTGAATTAAGTGTCTTTTCGAAGGTAGATATGTGCATATTGTTGTTGTAAACAATTCCATCAGTATGAGTTTCCAACTATCTCAGGAAAGAACATTCTCAAGTTTCCTAGTGATGACGAGATTGTTCTTTCCCGTAAAGCAAGTCCAAAGAATATGGATATGAATGACACACGAGGCAATTTTCAGACATATATAGTGGACCAACATGTTATAATTACGATTTCCCATGTTTTATGAGTTCTTAGACTTCCTAGCTAACTTTGCCCACTTGATTGACTTTATGCCGATTTATCGAAATTATTAGGTAAAAATTGAACTTCCACAATTAAACTATAGGTTGCTTTGAAAGTTTGAGGAAAGATCTCTTGGAGGTAGCCATGGGGGGAGGGGTCAATTAATATATCAGAAACCACCGAGAGTTTTGACGATACGTAAGGTTCAACTTCTTGCTAAGATTTTGCATTTTGACAATTTAACAAAATAAAGTCAGACTTGAGCTACGAGTAAACGTGATAGATTGCTCTTGAATTAAATGTCTTTTCGGAAGTAGATGGGTGCATCTTCTTGTAGTAAACAATGCCATCGGTGTGACTTTCCAACTATCAGGAAAGAACATTCTCAATTTTCCGAGGGATGTCGAGATTATTCTATACTGTAAAGTAAGTCTAAAGAATATAGATCTAAATGCCATAATCCAAGTTTTCACACATATATCTAGTGTACCAAAAATTAGGTCAAATTTGAACTACTACAAGTAAATTGTCGGTTGTTGTGAAATTGTAGTCCACATACTAGTTCATATTAAGGTGTGCTTTTTTACACATTGAGGGAGTAGTATATATATTTTCTTAGACTTATGCTCACCTTTGTCCACGAGCTGTACTTGCTGAGAGAATAAAACGTTCGCAGGGGAAGAGGTCAGCAAAGAAGAGGAGTTGAAGGCGGTTCCAGGTCAGAGCAAAGTTATGATGGGTTCCTGACACGAGGTACTCCTACGGCCTTACAATATACACTCTACTAGTGGTAAATTTCAGGACCTATGCACGTAAAACAAATCGTGTGTTTTCTCCCTCCTTCGTTATCCTCCATCTCTCCTCCCCTTTCCCCTTGCGCACCAGCCCGACTGATCTCTCCCTCGTCCAATGCATAGCGCTGTGCACGTGTGCCTTGGTACGACAGCTCTATGTCTCCGGCATGTTCGGAAGCCGTCATTGGTGTGGAGTAGGGACAACGTGTACATACGAAGGAAACCACTTTGGTCCTTGGTGGCACAAAAATTCAAACTTTTCTAGTCTTCAAAATTTTCACTTTCTTCCCAAACATCAGGAGAGAAGGTTATTCAAAAGATCGGCCATTCGCCGTACTATACTTCTTATCTATCTTTATCTTGTCTTATATCTTACAATACCATACCACTGTATATTGTATGAAACATTGACCGTTTGATCAAGACTAGGAAATCTAAACATTTCTAACCATTGGATCTTCTTTTCCATTCTTAGCATCTAGAAAAATTCTACTGATAGTCTTTAGCACGATGAATGCTAGTATGCGCAAACCTTAAAACACACACTTCATTGCTCAGTTTTAGGGTCCTTGTGCTAAATGCATGGACTTGGATGCAATTTTCATTTTTATGAGGTCCTTGATGTAACTTGTACTTCCACCAACCATGTTAACTCTCAAGAACCTTGCTCCTACGAGACATATCATTAGATCGGACATTCACAGTACTTCTTATCTTATCTTTATCTCTTGTCTTATCTCTTACAATACCATACCACTTCATATAGTGTACGGATTAACTTTGAAGATTCACTGTTGGATCAAGACTAGCAAATCCAAACAATGCTAACTGTTGGATCTTCTTTTCCATTCTTAGCATCTAGAAATATTCTACTAATATTCTTTAGCATGATGAACGCTAGTATGTGCAAACCTCAAAACACGCACTTCATTGCTTAGTTTTAGTGTCCTTGTGCTGAATGCATGGACTTGGAGGCAATTTTCAATTTTTATGAGGTCCTTGATGTAACTTGTACTTCCACCGACCATGTTAACTCTCAAGCACCTCACTCCTACTAGTCCTATCATTAGATTGGCCATTCAAAATACTTCTTATCTTGATCTCTTGTCTTATCTCTTACAATACCATACCATACCACTGCATATAGTGTACGGATTAACTTTGAACATTGACCGTTTGATCAAAACTGGAAAATCCAAACATGGCTAACCGTTGGAACTTCTTTTCCATTCTTATCGTCTAAAAGATTCTACTGATAGTCTTTAGCATGATGAATGCTAGTATGCGTAAACCTCAAAACACGCACTTCATTGCTCAGTTTCAGGGTCCTTGTGCTAAATGCATAGACTTGGATGGAATTTTCATTTTTTATGAGGTCCTTGATGTAACTTGTACTCCATCGACCGTGTTAAATCTCAAGCACCTTACTCCTACGATACCTACCATTAGATCGGCCATTCGTAGTACTTCTTATCTTATTTCTATCTTGTCTTATCACTTACAATACCATACAACTTCTTATACTGTACGGATTAACTTTGAACATTCACCGTTGGATCAAGACAGGCAAATCCAAACATTGATAACCATTGGATCTTCTCTACCATTGTTAGCATCTATAAATATTCTACTAATAGTTTTTAGCACGATGAACGCTAGTATGCAAAAACCTCAAAACACACACTTCATTGCTCAATTTATGGGTCCTTGTGCTAAATGCATGGACTTGGATGCAATTTTCATTTTTATTAGGTCCTCGATGTAACTTGTACTTCCACCGACCGTGTTAACTCTCAAGCACATCGCTCCTACAAGACCAACCATTAGATCGGCCATTTGAAGTACTTCTTATCTTATCTTTATCTTGTTTAACTCTTACAATACCATACCACTTCATAGTGTATGGATTAACTTTGAACATTGACCGTTGGATCAAGACTGGCAATCCAAACATTGCTAACCGTTGGATCCTCTTTTCCATTCTTAGCATCTAGAAAGATTCTAGTGATAAGCTTTAGCACAATGAACGCTAGTATGCGCAAACCTAAAAACACACACTTCATTGCTTAGTTTTAGGGTCCTTGTGCTAAATGCATGGACTAGGATGTAATTTTAATTTTATGAGGTCCTTGATGTAACTTGTACTTCCACCGACCATGTTAACTCTCAAGCACCTCGCTCCTATGAGACCTACCATTATATCAGCCATTCATAGTACTTGTTATCTTATCTTTATCTTGTCTTATCTCTTACAATACCATACCACTACATAGTGTATGGCTTAACTCTGAACATTGACCGTCACATCAAGACTGGGAAATCCAAACATTACTAACCGTTGAATCTTCTTTTCCATTCTTAGCATCTAGAAATATTCTACGTATAGTCTTTAGCACGATGAACGTTAGTATGCACAAACCTCAAAACACACACTTCACTACTCAGTTTCATGGTCCTTGTGCTAAATGCATGGACTTGTATGTAATTTTCATTTGTTTATGAGCTCCTTGATGTAACTTGTACTTCCACCAACCATGTTAACTCTTAAGCACCTCGCTCCTTCAAGACCTACCATTAGATTGGCCATTCGCAATACTTCTTATCTTATCTGTATCTTGTCTTCTATCTTATAATACCATACGACTGCATAGTGTACGGATTAACTTTGAACATTGGCCATTGGATCAAGACTGGCAGATCCAAACATTACTAATGATTGGATCTTCTTTTCCATTCTTAGAATCTAGAAAGATTCCACTGATAGTCTTTAGAATGATGAACGCTAGTATGCCCAAACCTCAAAACACACACTTCATTGCTCAGTTTCAGGGTCCTTGTGCTAAATGCATGAACTTGGATGCAATTTCATTTTTTATGAGGTCCTTGATGTAACCTATACTTCCATTGACCGTTTTAACTCTCAAGCACCTCTCTCATACGAGACCTATCATGAGATCAGCCATTCACAATACTTCTTATCTTTATCTCTCGTCTTATGCCTTACAATACCATACCACTACATATAGTGTACGGATTAACTTTGAACATTGACTGTTTGATCAAGACTGGAAAATCCAAACATGGCTAACCATTGGAACTTCTTTTCCATTCTTATTGTCTAAAAGATTCTACTGATAGTCTTTAGCACGATGAACGCTAGTATGTGCAAACCTCAAAATACACACTTCATTGCTGAGTTTCAGGTTCATCTTCCTAAATGCATGGACTTGGATGGAATTTTCATTTTTTATGAGGTCCTTGATGTAACTTGTACTCCATCGACCGTGTTAACTCTCAAGCAGCTTGCTCCTACGAGACCTATGATGACCCACAAGTATAGGGGGTGTATCGCAGTATTTTCGAGGGAAGTGAAACCCAATTTATTGATTCGACACAAGGGGAGCCCAAGAATATTTATAAGCCTTAACAACTGAGTTGTCAATTCAGCTGCACCTGGAAACAATCTTTCTCACAATAGTTTATCAGTAGCAATAGTTTTGTAGTAGCAATAGTAAAGTAATAGCAGTAGTAAAAGTAAATACAGTAGTAAGAATTGCAGCAACAGTAGGATTAAAGCGCGGTAGGCATAGGGATGTATGGACGGGTGTTGCATGGACAAGACAATTCACATAGCAATCAGAACATAGGGCAATTGCAGATAAATAAGATAAAGCATCCAAGTACTAGATAATCCTAGGCTTTTGTTCCATATATAGTCATACGTGCTCGCAATGAGATATTGCACAACATCTTTTGTCCTGCTAGCCCGTTTGCAGCGGGGCCTGAAGGGAACTACTGGCAATTAAGGTGCTCCTTTTAATAGAGCACCGGAGCAAAGCATTAACACTCCATGAACACATGTGATCCTCACATCAAAGCCATTCCCTCCGGTTATACCAATTTCTATCACTTCGGGGCCATTGGTTCCGGACAACAACGTGTGTATACAACTTGAAGGTAAGACCATAAACAATACTATCATAATGAATCAATAACATGTTCAGATATGAAATCATGGCACTCGGGCCCTAGTGACAAGCATTAATCATAAAAAGTTGCAACAAAGTCAAAAAGCATTAATAATAGAAACTAGGCACCATGCCCTAACAATCCGATGCCATTACATGAACGATCTCATCCAATCCCTACCATCACCATAGCCTACAACGGGGGATTACTCACTCATAGATGGGGGAAACATGGATGGTCGATGGAGAAGCGATGGTGGCGATGATGGCGATGATGTCCTCCAATTCCTCGTCTCGGCAGGGTGCTACAACGGAGTTTCTGGTGCTGTTTCATGGAATCTGGTGGTGGCAGCAGAGCGGAACTCCTTCTGGAAAAACGTCGAACCCCCCTGAGTTTTAAGATCAGAAGGCATCTTATAGGTGAAGAGGGAGACCGAGGGGGTGTCTGGGGCGGCCATACCACCCCTTGGCACGGCCAGACCCAGCCTGCGTGGCCAGGTGGTGTGGCTGGGCCCCAGCCCCTCTCCGTCTCGTATTCTGGCTCCAGGTGTCCCTTGGTAAAATAATGACTTTGGCTTTTGTCCCGTCCAATTCCGAGAATATTCATTTTCTGACTTTCCTGGAACCAAAAACAGCAGAAAACGGGCAGCTGGCACTGTGGCTCTTATTAATAGGTTAGTCCAAGAAATCATATGAAAAGTACTCCAAAGTGTGAACAAAACACAAGAAAGTAGATAAAACCAAGCATGGAACATCAAAAATTATAGATACATTTGCAATGTATCAACATCCCCAAGCTTAACTCATGCTCGTCCTCGAGTAGGTAAGTGATAAAAAGAAAGAATAATTTCTGAGGTGACATGCACCATCATAAACTTGATCAAAGTATTTGTAAAACATTCAAAGATGGGATCATAGTACTTCAATCATAACATGAAAGACAAAGTTCTAGCAATAAGACAAAGAAACTATGATGCAACATGAAAAGGCACAAACAAAAAGATTCATGAATAACAATGCTTTGTAAGACGTTTGTTTGTTTCACATAAAGAAAACATAGCATAGTGGTATCCAGCTTGTCCCTCATAGAGTAGCAAACATAAATGCATAGGACACCTTCAAAGTTTATAAGAGTGATTAGATACAAATAGTTTAAAACAAGCAATATCAAGGTATGTATCAATCAAGAAGTCTTGGGACAATGCATATAGAACTAAGATTGGCCACTATGCTCTCAAAGTAGGTGCATACAGGTAGAAGGTGGAGACTCAACATATAAGTGGAAGAAAGGCCTTCAAAGAAGGAAGTAGAGACTCAAGTTTCATAAAGAGCTTCCAAAAATTATGGTACATATTAGCTTCTAGCTCTCATTGCCCCTATCTTAAGCATCTTGAAGTGGTTAAGGTTAAAGTGAACAAACTATGAAGTATAAGCTTGACAAAGTATAAGTTGGAAATCTCATGTCCCTTGAATACGAGGGTCGCTCCTAGTGCTACTCAAGTTTAGTTATCGGTAAGTTCTTGTCATTGTAAGTACATGTGTATCATAGAGAACCGCCAACAGGGTACCCCTTGCCCAATGATACGGAAGAATCCCCATATCAAAATGACAAGGCAAGCAGACAATGAGCATCTCATCAATCTTCTTATTTACCATGGGAATATGGTGCTTTTTTCTCTCTTTCCTCTTTTCTCAATATCTGACTCTTTTTTTATAAGAAGAATGCTTCATAGGTAGCTCATTATGGTTACGCTGTAGGTTTCCACCATGACGGCATGGATTAGACCAGCGGCTCAGGCGTTTCTCTAACACACATACATAACTCCATGGACTTACAAGCTCCCCTTTCATTTCACACCGACGACATCCATAAACAAAAGAGCATGATATCAACTAGGTACAATGTACAAGTGCAATGTTGAAAGTGTTCCCCATGACAACATGGTTCTGCTAATCCCCAACATATAAGTGCAAGCATATACAACATAGACGACACAATGGTTCAAGTTTATTAGGGGCAAGAAAATTAAAGTGTGCCATCAAGTTCGTGAGAGCTTTAATCACTAGTTTTCTCATAACAAGTTTAATTCGTAAGGTAGATAAAAACATGAATATACTTGGAATAGAAAATGCTAATAGGTAGGTATGGTGGACTCTTTCGATAACTTGGTTTTATTTGGAGTTGGATGCATGATAGGAACACATACTTAGTTATGGAGGCTAGCAAAAGACTGGGAGCGACCAACTAAGAGAGCAATAATGGCCATAATCATGCAAAACAACAAAACATTATTAATCAAAGCATAAAGTGATACTACAAGTTGAAAACTAAAGGATCATAAAGGCTATGGTGACTTGGTATAGTCATAACATGGTGTGAGCATGCGCCAAGTCAACCCAAATAAATCATCAAAGGAGAATACCACAATATTATGCTTTAATATACTAAAACAATGCATGATTCTTCAAAGGCACATTAAGAAATCTCAATTGTTTATAACAACTCATGCTACAGCAAAGAATACTAAGCATAAATCCAAAACAATAGCAAGCATGGCATGACAAAGCATAGGCCAAAGTAAGAAACAAGCTCTCTTTACCACTTAAGCATAAACTTTCCTACTCTTTTCCAAACCAAACCAAACTATTTGAAAACCAATGCATGAAAGAGGAGGTCCAACCAATTTATTCAGCAAACTAAGAAAACAAAGGAAACGGAAAACATAAAAAAAACTGAAAAATAAGACACTCCAAGACAACACAACTGTGCATGAAACAATAAAAATGAAGCGTTTGGAAGAAACCTGGGATTTTTATTGATGAAGAGGGGGGTGCCTTGGGGATCCCCAAGCTTTGACACTTGTACTTCTTCGATATTTCTTGGGGTGACATGCGTGGCATTCCCAATCTTGAGCTTTAGTTCATCCTTCATCTCATTACTCATTCCTTCCATACACCTGAAATTTTTCCTTCATACAAAACATCACACAATCTTTATTAGCAACATTAATGCACTCAAGATAATAAGTCTTTGGGTTCAGTTCCAACTCCAATAAAACTTCCACTAAAACACAAGCTACTGTAGCACTTCCCTCAAAAAGCTCAATTTCCCAAAAGAACTCAAAAAGGAACCAACAAGAAGCAAATGCAAATAAAGGAAGAAATCTGTCAAAACAGACCAGCAGGTAAAGATGAATTTTTTCGAAGACCTTCTGTTCCTCAAATCGAAAAGTGTTCTACTGAAGAAAGTTAGATAACATCCTGGGGCCGAAGCAAAAAAATTCACGCCTAAAAAGGACGTACAGAGATTTTACACGAATTTTTACGGTGAAGCACAGAAATCTGTTTCGGGACAGCAACTTTCCCAACCATTACTTCTCTCTCATTAGAGGTTACTCTTGGCACAAAAAGCAAATAAAAAGGATAAGTAGGGGTTATTACTGAAGTAATAACTTCCAAGACTAATCTAAAACTTTTGGGTTATCTCTCAATAAGTACTTTTCTTTAACGCCTTTAAGTTAGGCATGATAGTTTGAGAGGATGCTCACATAAGAAATATGAATTGAAGTAAAAGAGAGCATCAAGAAGCAAATTCAAAACACATTTAAGTCTAACCCACTTCCTATGCATAGGAATCTTGTATGCAAATAAATTCGCAAAGAACAAAGTGACAGGCATAGGAAGATAAAACAAGAGTAACTTCAAAACTTTCAGCACATAGAGAGGTGTTTCAATACCATGAAAACTTCTACAACCATATTTTCCTCTCTCATAATAATTTTCAGTAGCCTCATGAATAAAATCAACAATATAACTATCACATAAAGCATGCTTTTCATGTTCAACAAAACATAATTTATATCAAGCTCAAAAATAGTGGGATTAAAACCTTCAAACCCACTTTTAACAATTCTATAACACGATGATTGATCATTTAATATAGACCCATCATCTAGAGCTTTATCATAAACAATTTCTAAGAAAAACTCTTTAGTACCATGCATCTCGAAGTTAGGCACAAATAAAGGATTATCACAGATAACACGAGCATAACATGCATCCTCCTTTGGTAAGCATGGGGGACAATCAAATAATGTAAGGGATAAAGAGTTACTCCCATTAGAAGATAGGCATGGGTAGATCCATTCTTCCTCCTTTTGTTCATCACTCTCCTCCTCTTTTTCATCTAATGAGCTTTCAGGTTCATCAATTTCTTCTTCCATAAGATCCTGCAAGGCATTAGTCTCTTCCATTTGTGGAAAGAATCTATTAATATATTCAAGAATATAGCCATTTTCTTCCTTGTAATTATCAAAGAAAATTTTAAGTATATCATAAACCTCATATTTATAAGGTGAATCATCAATATTTTCAAGCAAACTAGCAAGTTCAAATGCACCCTTCCAAGCAATAAATTCCTCAATTTGTTCCACATCATAAAAGTCATAATTTTCTTTAACATAAGAAGATATGGTAACATCATCATTATACTCACATTGAAAAGGGAGGTGTTTGTACCTCCTACAGCAACAAGATTTATCAAAGCAATAAGTTACATTATAAGTAGAGCACACGTTTATAGCAATGGTATACAATTTATCAATTTGTTCCCGTAAGTGTTTCCCTTTTTGTGACAAGCGGTGTTCCTTATAATAATATTTTTATTCTTCCGTGAACCCACCTTGCCAATAAGATTCAGTTTCAAAGAAACCAACCATTGATAGAAAGCATGATAAAGCAAGACAATAACAGACCAACGAAAATAACAACTAGAGTAGGAACTAATTTTTTTGTATTTTTTATAAAGAAACAAGCAAACAAGGCGACAATAAATTAAGCTTGAACAATAGTGATTCCAAGTGGACTTGATAAATAAAGCTATGCTACCCGGCAACGGCGCCAGAAAATAGTCTTGATGACCCACAAGTATACGGGGTGTATCACAGTATTTTCGAGGGAAGTGAAACCCAATTTATTGATTCGACACAAGGGGAGCCAAAGAATATTTATATGCCTTAACAACTGAGTTGTCAATTCAGGTACACCTGGAAAAAATCTTGCTCACAACAATTTATCAGTACCAATAGTTTTGTAGTAGCAATAGTAAAGTAATAGTGGTAGTAAATGTAAAGACAGTAGTCAGAATTGCAGCAACGGTAGGATTAAAGCACGGTAGGCATAGGGATGGATGGACGGGCGTTGCATGGACAAGACAATTCACATAGCAATCAGAACATAGGGCAATTGCAGATCAATAAGATAAAGAATCCAAGTACTAGATAATCCTAGGCATCTGTTCCCTATATAGTCATACGAGCTCGCAATGAGAACTTGCACAACATATTTTATCCTGCCAGCCCGTTTGCAGCGGGGCCTCAAGGGAACTACTGGCAATTAAGGTGTTCCTTTTAATAGAGCACCGGAGCAAAGAATTAACACTCGGTGAACACATGTGATCCTCACATCAAAGCCATTCCCTCCGGTTATACTGATTTCTGTCACTTCGGGGCCATTGGGTCCGGACAACAACGTGTGTATACAACTTGTAGGTAAGACCATAAACAATACTATTATAATGAATCAATAACATGTTCAGATCTGAAATCATGGCAATCGGGCCCTAGTGACAAGCATTAAGCATAAGAAGTTGCAACAAAGTCAAAAAGCACTAATAATAGATACTAGGCACCATGCCCTAACAATCCAATGCCATTACAAGAACGATCTCATCCATTCCCTACCATCCCCATAGCCTAGAGCGGGGGATTACTCACTCATAGATGGGGGAAACATGGATGGTCGATGGAGAAGTGATGGTGGCGATGATCTCCTCCAATTCCTCGTCCCGGCAGGGTGCCAGAACAGAGTTTTAGGTGTTGTTTCATGGAATCTGGTGGTGGCGGTGGAGCGGAACTCCTTCTGGAAAAAAGTCGAACCCCCCCTAAGTTTTTAGGTCATAAGGCATCTTATAGGCGAAGAGGGAGACCGAGGGGTTGTCTGGGGTGGCCAGACCACCCCCTGGCGCGGCCAGGCCCAGCCCGCGTGGCCAGGTGGTGTGGCTGGGCCCCAGCCCCTCTCCGTCTCGTATTCTGGCTCCAGGTGTCCCTCGGTAAAATAATGGCTTTCGCTTTTGTCCTGTCCAATTCTGAGAATATTCATTTTCTGACTTTCCTGGAACCAAAAACAGCAGAAAACGGGCAGCTGGCACTGTGGCTCTTGTTAATAGGTTAGTCCAAGAAATCATATGAAAAGTACTCCAAAGTGTGGACAAAACACAAGAAAGTAGATAAAACCAGGCATGGAACATCAAAATTTATAGATACATTTGTAATGTATCAACATCCCCAAGCTTAACTCCTGCTCGTCCTCGAGTAGGTAAGTGATAAAAAGAAAGAATAATTTCTGAGGTGACATGCACCATCATAAACTTGATCAAAGTATTTGTAAAACATTCAAAGCTAGGATCATAGTACTTCAATCATAACATGAAAGACAAAGTTCTAGCAATAAGACAAAGAAACTATGATGCAACATGAAAAGGCACAAACAAAAGATTCATGAATAACAATGCTTTGCAAGACGTTTGTTTGTTTCACATAAAGAAAACATAGCATAGTGGTATCCAGCTTGTCCCTCATAGAGTAGCAAACATAAATGCATAGGACACCTTCAAAGTTTATAAGAGTGACTAGATACAAATAGTTTAAAACAAGCAATATCAAGGTATGCATCAATCAACAAGTCTTGGGACAATGCACATAGAACTAAGAATGGCCACTATGCTCTCAAAGTAGGTGCATACAGGTAAAAGGTGGAGACTCAACATATAAGTGGAAGAAAGGCCTTCAAAGAAGGAAGTAGACACTCAAATTTCATAAAGAGCTTCCAAAAATTATGGTACTTATTAGCTTTCAGCTCTCATTCCCCCTATCATAAGCATCTTGAAGTGGTTAAGGTTAAAGTGAACAAACTATGAAGTATATGCTTGACAAAGTATAAGTTGGAAATCTCATGTCCCTTGAATACCAGGGGGCTCCTCATGCTACTCAAGTTTAGTTACTGGTAAGTTCTTGTCATTGTAAGTACATGCGTATCATAGAGAACCGCCAACATGGTACCCCTTGCCCGATGATACGGAAGAATCCCCATATCAAAATGACAAGGCAAGCAGACAACGAGCATCTCAGCAATCTTCTTATTTACCATGGGAATATGGTGCTTTTTTCTCTCTTTCCTATTTTCTCAATATCTGACCTTCATAGATAGCTCATTATGATTACGCTGTAGGTTCCACCATGACAGCATGGATTAGACCAGCGGCTCAGGCGTTTCTCTAACACACATACATAACTCCATGGACTTACAAGCTCCCCTTTCATTTCACACCGACGACATCCATAAACAAAAGAGCATGATATCAACTAGGTACAATGTACAAGTGCAATGTTGAAAGTGTTCCCCATGACAACATGGTTCTGCTAATCCCCAACATATAAGTGCAAGCATATACAACATAGACGACACAATGGTTCAAGTTTATTAGGGGCAAGAAAATTAAAGTGTGCCATCAAGTTCGTGAGAGCTTTAATCACTAGTTTTCTCATAACAAGTTTAATTCGTAAGGTAGATAAAAACATGAATATACTTGGAATAGAAAATGCTAATAGGTAGGTATGGTGGACTCTTTCGATAACTTGGTTTTATTTGGAGTTGGATGGATGATAGGAACACATACTTAGTTATGGAGGCTAGCAAAAGACTGGGAGCGACCAACTAAGAGAGCAATAATGGCCATAATCATGCAAAACAACAAAACATTATTAATCAAAGCATAAAGTGATACTACAAGTTGAAAACTAAAGGATCATAAAGGCTATGGTGACTTGGTATAGTCATAACATGGTGTGAGCATGCGCCAAGTCAACCCAAATAAATCATCAAAGGAGAATACCACAATATTATGCTTTAATATACTAAAACAATGCATGATTCTTCAAAGGCACATTAAGAAATCTCAATTGTTTATAACAACTCATGCTACAGCAAAGAATACTAAGCATAAATCCAAAACAATAGCAAGCATGGCATGACAAAGCATAGGCCAAAGTAAGAAACAAGCTCTCTTTACCACTTAAGCATAAACTTTCCTACTCTTTTCCAAACCAAACCAAACTGTTTGAAAACCAATGCATGAAAGAGGAGGTCCAACCAATTTATTCAGCAAACTAAGAAAACAAAGGAAACGGAAAACCAAAAAAAACTGAAAAAGAAGACACTCCAAGACAACACAACTGTGCATGAAACAATAAAAATGAAGCGTTTGGAAGAAACCTGGGATTTTTATTGATGAAGAGGGGGGTGCCTTGGGGATCCCCAAGCTTTGACACTTGTACTTCTTCGATATTTCTTGGGGTGACATGCGTGGCATTCCCAATCTTGAGCTTTAGTTCATCCTTCATCTCATTACTCATTCCTTCCATACACCTGAAATTTTTCCTTCATACAAAACATCACACAATCTTTATTAGCAACATTAATGCACTCAAGATAATAAGTCTTTGGGTTCAGTTCCAACTCCAATAAAACTTCCATTAAAACACAAGCTACTGTAGCACTTCCCTTAAAAAGCTCAATTTCCCAAAAGAACTCAAAAAGGAACCAACAAGAAGCAAATGCAAATAAAGGCAGAAATCTGTCAAAACAGACCAGCAGGTAAAGATGAATTTTTTCGAAGACCTTCTGTTCCTCAAATCGAAAAGTGTTCTACTGAAGAAAGTTAGATAACATCCTGGGGCAGAAGCAAAAAAATTCACGCCTAAAAAGGACATACAGAGATTTTACACGAATTTTTACGGTGAAGCACAGAAATCTGTTTCGGGACAGCAACTTTCCCAACCATTACTTCTCTCTCATTAGAGGTTACTCTTGGCACAAAAAGCAAATAAAAAGGATAAGTAGGAGTTATTACTGAAGTAATAACTTCCAAGACTAATCTAAAACTTTTGGGTTATCTCTCAATAAGTACTTTTCTTTAACGCCTTTAAGTTAGGCATTATAGTTTGAGAGGATGCTCACATAAGAAATATGAATTGAAGTAAAAGAGAGCATCAAGAAGCAAATTCAAAACACATTTAAGTCTAACCCACTTCCTATGCATAGGAATCTTGTATGCAAATAAATTCGCAAAGAACAAAGTGACAGGCATAGGAAGATAAAACAAGAGTAACTTCAAAACTTTCAGTACATAGAGAGGTGTTTCAATACCATGAAAACTTCTACAACCATATTTTCCTCACTCATAATAATTTTCAGTAGCCTCATGAATAAAATCAACAATATAACTATCACATAAAGCATGCTTTTCATGTTCTACAAAACATAATTTTTATCAAGATCAAAAATAGTGGGATTAAAATCTTCAAACCCACTTTTAACAATTCTATAACACGATGACTGATCATTTAATATAGAACCATCATCTAGAGCTTTATCATAAACAATTTCTAAGAAAAACTCTTTAGTACCATGCATCTCGAAGTTAGGCACAAATAAAGGATTATCACAGATAACATGAGCATAACATGCATCCTCCTTTGGTAAGCATGGGGGACAATCAAATAATGTAAGGGATAAAGAGTTACTCCCATTAGAAGATAGGCATGGGTAGATCCATTCTTCCTCCTTTTGTTCATCACTCTCCTCCTCTTTTTCATCTAATGAGCTTTCAGGTTCATCAATTTCTTCTTCCATAAGATCCTGCAAGGCATTAGTCTCTTACATTTGTGGAAAGCATCTATTAATATATTCAAGAATATAGCCATTTTCTTCCTTGTAATTATCAAAGAAAATATTAAGTATATCATAAACCTCATATTTATAAGGTGAATCATCAATATTTTCAAGCAAACTAGCAAGTTCAAATGCACCCTTGCAAGCAATAAATTCCTCAATTTGTTCCACATCATAAAAGTCATAATTTTCATTAACATAAGAAGATATGGTAACATCATCATTATACTCACATTGAAAAGGGAGGTGTTTGTACCTCCTACAGCAACAAGATTTATCAAAGCAATAAGTTACATTATAAGTAGAGCACACGTTTATAGCAATGGTATACAATTTATCAATTTGTTCCCGTAAGTGTTTCCCTTTTTGTGACAAGCGGTGTTCCTTATAATAATATTTTTGTTCTTCCGTGAACCCACGTTGCCAATAAGATTCAGTTTCAAAGAAACCAACCATTGATAGAAAGAATGATAAAGCAAGACAATAACAGACCAACAAAAATAACAACTACAGTAGGAACTAATTTTTTTGTATTTTTGATAAGGAAACAAGCAAACAAGGCGGAAATAAACTAAGCTTGAACAATAGTGATTCCAAGTGGACTTGATAAATAAAGTTATGCTCCTCGGAAGGGCGCTAGAAAATAGTCTTGATGACCCACAAGTATAGGGGGTGTATCGCAGTATTTTCGAGGGAAGTGAAACCCAATTTATTGATTCGACACAAGGGGAGCCAAATAATATTTATAAGCCTTAACAACTGAGTTGTCAATTCAACTACACCTGGAAACAATCTTGCTCATAGCAGTTTATCAGTAGCAACAGTTTTGTGGTAGCAATAGTAAAGTAATAGCAGTAGTAAAAGTAAATACAGTAGTAACAATTGCAGCAACAGTAGGATTAAAGCATGGTAGGCATAGGGATGTATGGACGGGCATTGCATGGACAAGAAAATACACATAGCAATCATAACATAGGGCAATTGCAGATAAATAAGATAAAGCATCCAAGTACTAGATAATCCTAGGCATGTGTTCCATATATAGTCATATGTGCTCGCAATGAGAACTTGCACAACATCTTTTGTCCTGTCAGCCCGTTTGCAGCTAGGCCTCAAGGGAACTACTGGCAATTAAGGTGCTCCTTTTAATAGAGCACCGGAGCAAAGCATTAACACTCGGTGAACACATGTGATCCTCACATCAAAGCCATTCCCTTCGGTTATCTCGATTTCGGTCACTTCGGGGCCATTGGTTCCGGACAACAACGTGTGTATACAACTTGCAGGTAAGACCATAAACAATACTACCATAATGAATCAATAACATGTTCAGATCTGAAATCATGGCACTCAGGCCCTAGTGACAAGCATTAAGCATAACAAATTGCAACAAATCAAAAAGCACTAATAATAGATACTAGGCACCATGCCCTAACAATCCGATGCCATTACATGAAAAATCTCATCCAATCCCTACCATACCCATAGCCTACAGCGGGGGATTTCTCACTCATAGATGGGGGAAACATGGATGGTCGATGGAGGACCGATGGTGGCGATGATGGCGATGATCTCCTCCAATTCCCCGTCCCGGCAGGGTGGCAGAACAGAGTTTCTGGTGCTGTTTCATGGAAACTGGTGGTGGCGGCGGAGCGGAACTCCTTCTTGAAAAACGTCGAACCCTCCCTGAGTTTTTAGGTCAGAAGGCCTATTATAGGCGAAGAGGGAGACCGAGGGGGTGTCTGGGGCGGGTAGACCACCCCCTGGCACGGCCAGGCCCACCCCACACGGCCTGGTGATGTTGCTGGGCCCCAGCCCCTCTCCGTCTTGTATTCTGGCTCTAGGTGTCCCTCGGTAATATAATGACTTTGGCTTTTGTCCCGTCCAATTCTGAGAATATCCATTTTCTGACTTTCCTGGAACCAAAAACAGCAGAAAACAAGCAGCTGGCGCTATGGCTCGTATTAATAGGTTAGTCCAAGAAATCATATGAAAAGTACTCCAAATTGTGGACAAAACACAAGAAAGTAGATAAAACCAAGCATGGAACATCAAAAATTATAGATACATTAGCAATGTATCAACCTACCATTAGATCGGCCATTCGCAGTACTTCTTATCTTATCTTTACCTTGTCTTATCTCTTACAATACCATACCACTTCATATAGTGTACGGATTAACTTTGAACATTCACCGTTGGATCAAGACTGGCAAATCCAAACATTGATAACCGTTGGATCTTCTCTACCATTCTTAGCATCTAGAAAGATTCTACTAATAGTTTTTAGCACGATGAATGCTAGTATACGAAAATATCAAAACACACACTTCATTGCTCAATTTATGGGTCCTTGTGCTAAATGCATGGACTTGGATGCAATTTTCAATTTTATTAGGTCCTTGATGTAACTTGTACTTCCACCGACTGTGTTAACTCTCAAGCACCTCGCTCCTACGAGACCAATAGATCGGCCATTTGCATTACTTCTTATCTTTTCTTTATCTTGTCTTTTCTCTTACAATACCATACGACTTTATAGTGTATGGATTAACTTTGAACATTGACCATTGGATCAAGACTGGCAATCCAAACATTGCTAACCATTGGATCCTCTTTTCTATTCTTAAGATCTATAAAGATTCTAGTGATAAGCTTTAGCACAATGAATGCTAGTATGCGCAAACCTCCAAACACACACTTCATTGCTCAGTTTAAGCTCCTTGTGCTAAATGCATGGACTTGGATGCAATTTTAATTTTTTATGAGGTCCTTGATGTAACTTGTACTTCCACCGACCATGTTAACTCTCAAACACCTCGCTCCTATGAGACCTACCATTAGATTAGCCATACGCAGTACTTCTTATCTTATCTTTATCTTTTCTTATCTCTTACAATACCAATACCAATACCACTTCATAGTGTACGGATTAATTTTGAACATTGACCGTTGCATCAAGACTGGTAAATCCAAACATTGCTAACTGTTGGATCTTCTTTTCCATTCTTAGCATCTAGGAATATTCTACATATAGTCTTTAGCACGATGAACGTTAGTATGCGCAAACCTCAAAACACACACTTCACTGCTCAGTTTCAGGATCCTTGTGATAAATGCATGGACTTGTATGTAATTTTCATTTTTTACAAGGTCCTTCATGTAACTTGTACTTCCACTGACCATGTTAACTCTTCAGCACCACTCTCCTTCGAGACCAACCATTAGATCGGCCATTCGCAATACTTCTTATCTTATCTGTCTCTTGTCTTATCTCTTACAATACCATACCACTTCATAGTGTACGGATTAACTTTGAACATTGGCCATTGGATCAAGACTGGTAAATCCAAACATTGCTAACGGTAGGATCTTCTTTTCCATTCTTAGCATCTAGAAATATTCTACTAATAGTCTTTAGAGCGATGAACGCTAGTATGCACAAACCTCAAAACACACACGTCATTGCTCAGTTTCAGGGTAATTGTGCTAAATGCATGGACTTGGATGCAATTTCATTTTTTATGAGGTCCTTGATGTAACCTGTACTTCCATTGACCGTTTTAACTCTCAAGCACCTCGCTCCTACGAGACCTATCATTAGATCGGCCATTCACAATACTTCTTATCTTTATATCTTTTTTATGTCTTATAATACCATACCACTTCATATATTATACGGATTAACTTTGAACATTGACCGTTTGATCAAGACTGGAAAATCAAAGCATGGCTAACCGTTGGAACTTCTTTTCCATTCTTATCGTCTAAAAGATTCTACTGATAGTCTTTAGCACGATGAACGCTAGTATGCGCAAACCTCAAAATACGCACTTCATTGCTGAGTTTCAGGTTCCTTGTGCTAAATGCATGGACTTGGATGGAATTTTCATTTTTTATGTGGTCCTTGATGTAACTTGTACTCCGTTGTCTGTTTTAACTCTCAAGCAGCTTGCTCCTACGAGGCCTACCATTAAATCGGCCATTCGTAGTACTTCTTATCTTATCTTTATCTTGTCTTATCTCTTACAATACCATACCACTTCTTATAGTGTACGGATTAACTTTGAACATACACCATTGGATCAAGACTGGCAAATCCAAACATTAATAACCATTGGATCTTCTTTACCATTCTTAGCATCTAGAAAGCTTCTACTGATAGTTTTTAGCATGATGAATGCTAGTATGCGAAAACCTCAAAACACACACTTTGTTGCTCAATTTTTGGGTCCTTGTGCTAAATGCATGGACTTGGATGGAATTTCCATTTTTATTAGGTCCTTTATGTAACTTGTACTTCCACCGACCATGTTAACTCTCAAGCACCTCGCTCCTATGAGAACAACCATTAGATCGGCCATTTGCATTGCTTCTTATCTTTTCTTTATCTTGTCTTATCTCTTACAATACCATACCACTGCATAGTGTATGGATTAACTTTGAACATTGACCATTGGATCAAGACTGGCAATCCAAACATTGCTAACCATTGTATCCTCTTTTCCATTCTTAGCATCCAGAAAGATTCTACTCATAAGCTTTAGCACAATGAACGCTAGTATGCGCAAACCTCAAAACACACACTTCATTGCTCAGTTTTAGGGTCCTTTTGCTAAGTGCATGGACTTAGAGGCAATTTTAATTTTTATGAGGTCCTTGATGTAACTTGTACTTCCACCGACCCTGTTAACTCTCAAGGACCTGGCTCCTACAAGACATACCATTAGATCAGCCATTCGCGATACTTCTTATCTTATCTTTATCTTGTCTTATCTCTTACAATACCATACCACTGCATAGTGTACGGATTAACTCTGAACATTGACCGTTCCATCAAGACTGGCAAATCCAAACATTGCTAACTGTTGGATCTTCTTTTCCATACTTAGCATCTAGCAATATTCTATAGATAGTAGTTAGCATGATGAACGCTAGTATGAGCAAACCTCAAAACACACACTTCACTGCTCAGTTTCAGGGTCCTTGTGCTAAATGCATAGACTTTTATGTAATTTTCATTTTTTATGAGGTCCTTGATGTAACTTGTACTTCCACCGACAATGTTAACTCTCAAGCACCTCGCTCCTAAAAGACCTACCATTAGATTGGCCATTCGCAATACTTCTTATCTTATCTGTATCTTGTCTTATCTCCTACAATACCTTACCACTTCATAGTGTATGGATTAACTTTGAACATTAGCCATTGGATCTAGACTGGCAAATCCAAACATTGCTAATAGTTGGATCTTCTTTTCCATTCTTAGCATCTAGAAAGATTCTACTAATAGTCTTTAGCACGATGAACACTTGTATGCGCAAAGCTCAAAACACACACTTCATTGCTCAGTTTCAGGGTCCTTGTACTAAATGCATGGACTTGGATGTAATTTTCATTTTTTATGAGGTCCTTGATATAACCTATACTTCCATTGACGTTGTTAACTCTCAAGCACCTCGCTCCTACGAGACCTACCACAGTTAAAAGAAAATGAAACCGCCCCAATTATCACACAAACTAGACCATGGTTTCTTATATGTAATACCCATGTTTTCAGTACTAGGATTTTTCAAGTTTCCTAGCTAACTTCACGCACTTTGGTGACTTGACAATTTAAGAAAATTAGGTCAAACTTGACCTACAAGTAAGTGCGATATATTTCTCTTGAATTAAATGTCTTTTCGGAGGTAGATGGGTGCATCTTCTTGTAGTAAACAATGTCGTCGGTGTGAGTTTCGAACTATCAGGAAAGAAAATTTTCAGTTTTCTGAGTGATGGCGAGATGATTCTTTTCCGTAAAGAAAGTCCCAAGAATATGGACCGCAATGCCATAAGTCAAGCTTCTAGACATATTAGGTGGAATAACGTGTTTTACTTATGATTCCCATGTTTTATGAGTTTTCAAACTCCATAGCTTAATTAACTATGCCCCACTTAGATGAATTCATGCCGATCTATCGAAATTAGGTCAAACTTGAACTACAACTAAATTGTAGGCTGATTCTAAAGATTTACGAAAAAACATTTGGAGGTACACATCGCGGGGTCAATTAATATATCAGAAACCACCAAGAGTTTTAATAATAGGTTTAACTTCTTGCTAAGATTTTGCATTATGACTATTTAATGAAATTAGGTCAAACTTGAGCTACAAGTAAGCGCGATAGATTGCTCTTGAAAAAATGTCTTTTTAGAGGTAGATGGGTGCATTTTCTTATAGTAAACACTGTCATTGGTGCGAGATTTCAACTATAAGGAAAGAACATTCATTTCTCAATTTTCTGAGTCATAACGAGCAAGGTTGTTCTTTTCAATCAAGAAAAGTCTGAAGAATATTGGATCCGAATGCCACTAGCCAAGTTTACTGACATATATATATATATATATATATAGTGGACCAACATGTTGTACCAATGATTCCTAGGTTTTAAGAGTTTTCAAACTTCCTAGTTAACTGTGCCCATTTGAATGACTTTATGTCGACTTATCAAAATTAGGGAAAATTTAAAACTACAAGTAAATTGTAGGTTTTGCTTTAAAAGTTTTACGAAAAAGCTTTCGGAGGTACCCACCAAGGGGTGACAATTAATATATCTGAAACCAACAAGAGTTTTGATGATAGGTTCAACTCCTTGCTAAGATTTTGCATCTTGACAATATAACGAAATTAGGTCAAACCTGAGCTACAAGTAATGGTGACATATTTCTCTTGAATTAAATGTATTTTCATAGGTAGATCAGTGCATCTTGTTGTAGTAAACAATGTTGTCAGTGCGAGTTTCCAACTATCAGGAAAGAACATTCAATTCCACATTTTCCGACTGAAGACGAGGGAGGTTGAAGAAAAGTTCGAAGAATATTCGATCTAAATGCCACAAGCCAAGTCTACAGACATATATATATAGGGGGCCAACATTTTGTACCAATGATTCCCATGTTTTATGAGTTTTCAAACTTCCTAGCTAACTCTGCCCATTTGAATGACTGTGTTGATTTATCAAAATTAGGTCAAATTTGAAACTACAAGTAAATTGTAGGTTGCTTTGAAAGTTCTATGAAAAAGCTTTTGGGGGTACCCATCGGGGGGTCACAATTAATATATAAACCACCAAGAGTTTTGACGATAGGTTGAATTTCTTTCTAAGATTTTGCATGTTGACAATTTAACAAAATTAGGTTAAACTTGAGCTACAAGTAAGCGTGATAGATTGCCCTTGAATTAAATGTCTTTTCAGAGGTGGATGGGTGAATCTTCTTATAGTAAACAATGCCATCAGTGTGAGTTTACACATATCAGGAAAGAAAATTCTCAATTTTCCGAGTGATGGCGAGATTATTCTCTATCGTAAAGAAATTCTGAAGAATATGGATCCGAAAGCCACAAACCAAGTTTTCACACATATATAGTGGAACAACATATTGTACTTACGATCTCCCTTTTTTATGACTTCTCAAACTTCCTAGCTAATAACTCTGCCCACTTGAATGACTTTATGTCGATTAATTGAAATTAGGTCAAATTAAAACTATTACAAGTAAATTGTAGGTTGCTATGAAAGTTTTATGAAACATACTTTGGAGATACCCATCGGGGGTCACAATTAATATATGAGAAACCAACGAGAGTTTTGACGACGAGTTCAACTTCTTGCTAAGATTTTGCATCTTGATAGTTTAACAAAATTAGGTCAAACTTGAGCTACAAGTAAGCACGGTAGATTGCTCTTGAATTCACCCTCTTTTGGGAGGTAGATAGGTCCATCTTGAAAAATGCCGTCGGTGTGAGTTTCCAACTAACTCAGGAAAGAACATTCGCAATATTCCTAGTGATGACGAGATTATTCTTTCACGTAAAGAAAGTCTGAAGAATATGGATCTGAATGCCACAAGCCAAGTTTTCAGACATATATAGTGGATCAACAACATGTTGTACTTGCGTTTCCCATGTATTATGACTTTTCAAGGTTCCTAGCTGACCCCGCCCACTTGTTGAATTACTTTATGTCGACGTATCGAAATAAGGTTAAATTTGAACTACAAGTAATAAATTTTAGGTTCTTTGAAATTTTTATGAAAAAGATTTTGGAGGTACCGATCGAGCGGTCAATTAATATATCAGAAACCACAGAGAGTTTTGACGACTAGTTTGACTTCTAGCTACAAAGATTTTGCATCTTATAAATTTTGACACCCTTTTTAAAACGATCACATGAAATAAGGAGAGAGGGGAAATGATTTTTATAATCTCTATGGGTAACCCACAAGCTTGAGGTACACCTTAGGATTAAATATAACTATATTTTTTCCACAATGTATAAGATGAACCTTAGCGGATGCCACATACTAGGACTTATTAAGGTGCGCTTTTTTACGTATTGCAGGAGTAGTATATTTCTTTGCTTGACATATGCTCACCTTTGTCCATGGGTTGTACATGACGAGAGAATAAAATGTTGGCAGGACAAGAGGGCAACAGCAAAGAGGAGTTCAAGGCGGATCCATGTCAGAATAAATTTATGATAGGTTTCTGACACGAGTTACTCATGTGGCCTTACAGTGTACATTCTACTAGTAGTAAATTTTAGGACCTCTGAACGGAAAACAAATCGTGTGTTTTCACTCTCCTTCGCTTTCCTCTATCTCTCCTCCCCTTTACCCTCGCGTACCGGCCCGGCTGATCTCTCCCTCGCCCACAGCATGGCGCTGCGCACTTGTGCCTTGGTCAGCAGCTCTGTGTCTCTAGCGTGTTCGGCAACCGTGTGTTGGTGTGCAGTAGAGACGAGGAGTACATAGGAAGGAAACCACTTTGGTCCTTCACAGCACAAAAATTCAAAATTTTCTGGTTTTTGAAATTTTCACTTGCTTCCCAAACATCAGGAGGGAAGGTTATTCAAAAGATCGGCCATTTGCAGTATTGTACTTCTTATCTTATCTTTATCTTGTCTTATCTCTAACAATACCATACTACCGTATAGTTTACAGAATATTGACCGTTTGATCAAGACTGACAAATCCAAACATTGCTAATCGTTGGATCTTCTTTTCCATTCTTAGCATCTAGAAAGATTCTCCTGATAATCTTTAGCACAATGAATGCTAGTATGCGCACACCTCAAGCACACACTACATTTCTCAGTCTCAGGGTCCTTGTGCTAAATGCATGGACTTGCATGCAATTTTCATTTTTTATGATGTCCTTGATGTAACTTGTACTTCCACTGACCGTGTTAACTCTCAAGCACCTCGGTCCTACAAGAAATACCATTAGATCGGTCATTCACAATACTTCTTATCTTATCTTTATCTCTTGTCTTATCTTTTACAATACCATAGCACTGCATAGTGTACGGATTAACTTTGAACATTCACCGTTGGATCAAGAATGGCAAATCCAAACATTGCTAACCATTGTATCTTCTTTTCTATTCTTCGCATCTAAAAAGATTCTACTGATAGTCTTTAACACGATGAACGCTAGTATCTGCAAACCACAAACCACACACTTCATTGCTCAGTTTCAGGGTCCTTGTGCTAAATGCATGGACTTGGAAGTATTTTTCATTTCTTATGAGGTCCTTGATGTAACTTGTACTACCACTAACCCGGTTAACTCTCAAGCACCTCGCACCTACGAGACCTATCATTAGATCGGCCATTCACAGTACTTCTTATCTTAACTTTATCTCTTGTCTTATCTCTTACAATACCATACCACTAAATATAGTGTACGGATTAACTTTGAACATTGACCATTTGATCAAGACTAACAAATCCATACATTTCTAATCATTGGATCTTCTTTTCCATTCTTAGCATCCAGAAAGATTCTACTGATATTCTTTATCACGATGAATGCTAGTACGCGCACACCTCAAAACACACACTTCATTGCTTAGTTTCAGGGTCCTTGTGCTAAATGCATGGACTTGATACAATTTTCATTTTTATGAGATCCTTGATGTAACTTGTACTTCCACCGACCATGTTAACGCTCAAGCACCTCGCTCCTACGAGACCTATCATTAGATCGACAATTCGCAGTACTTATTATCTTATCTTTATCTCTTATATTATCTCTTACAACACAATACCACTTCATATAGTTTACGGATTAACTTTGAACATTGACCGTTCGATCAAGACTGGCAAATCCAAATATTGCTAACTGTTGCAGCTTCTTTTCCATTCTTAGCATCAAGAAAGATTCTATTGATAGTCTTTAGCACGATGAACGCTAGTATGCACAAACCTCAAAACACACACTTTATTACTTAGTTTCAGGGTACTTGTGCTAAATGCATGGACTTGGATGCAATTTTTATTTTTTTGAGGTCCTTGATGTAACTTGTATTTATATCGACCGCGTTAACTCTAAAGCACCTCGCTCCTACAAGACCTACCACAGTTAAAAGAAAATGCAACTGCCCGAATTATCACACAAACCGGACCACAATTTCTTATACGTAATACCCACGTTTCTGTACTAGGATTTTTCAAGCTTCCTAACCAACTTCGCACACTTCAGTGACTTCTTATCAATTTAACGAAATTAGGTCAAAATTGAGCTACAAGTAAGCGCGATAGATTGCTCTTGAATTAAATGTCTTTTCAGAGGTAGATGATGCATTTTCTTGTAGTAAACAATGTCATCGGTGTGAGTTTACAACTATCAGGAAAAAAATTGTCAATTTTCCGAGTGATGACGAGCGAGGTTGTTCTTTTTCATGAAGAAAATTCCAAAGAATATTGGATCTGAATGCCACAAGCCAAGTTTATAGACATATATAGTGGATCAACATGTTGTACGGATGGTTCCAATGTTTGATGAGTTTTCAAGCTCCCTAGCCAACTCCACCCACTTTAATGACTTCATGCCGATTTATTGAAATTAAGTCAAATTTAAAACTATAAGTTAATTGTAAGTTGCTTTGAAAGTTTTACAAAAAAGCTTTTGGAGGTACCCATCGAGGGGTCACGATTAATATATTAGAAACCAACCGAGAGTTTTTACAATAGGTTTTTAACTTCTTTCTAATTAAGATTTTGCATCTTGACAGTTTAACGAAAAATTAGGTCGAACTTGAGCTACAAGTAAGTGCGATAGATTTTTATTGAATTAAATATGTCTTTGGCGAGGTAGATTAATACATCTTGTTGTAAATCAGTCTCATCGGTATGAGTTTCCAACTATTAGGAAATAACATTTTCAATTTTAGAGTGATGATGAGATTGTTCCTTTCAATAAAGAAAGTCCGAAAGATATGGATCTGAATGCCACAAGCCAAGCTTTCAAACATATATAGTTGACCGTCATGTTGTACTTATGGTTCCTATGTTTTATGAGTTTTCAAACTTCTTCCTATAGCCAACTCTGCCCACTTGAAAGTGACTTTATATGGATTTATCTAAATTAGGTCAAATTTGAAATACAAGTAAATTATACTCCCTTCATTCTGGAATAGTCCACGTTCTGGATCAAAATTTTGTTCGGAATTAGTTTACGTTCTAGTATACGAGGGCCCACCTTGCTAATTAATAGCACATGCAGAATAATAACACGCACACACCCGAGGCAGTTAACCCAATACGTCCGCATGACCTGGCTAAAATCTCAACTCCCGTTGGCCTGGGTGCATGCAATTTTGCATGGCCGTATTTAATCTCACATTGGTAAAAGAGAAAGACGTTTTATTTCCTGTGACACATCAAATCTACTAGTATTAATTAATGCTTTGCTAAATTGTCTGAGATTTTCTAAAACGTTGAATATTTCAGAATGGAGGGAGTATGTTGCATTGAAAGTTTTACAAAAAGCTTTTGGAGATACCCATCAGGGGTTCAGTTAATATATCAGAAACGACTGAGATTTTTGAGAATAGGTTAAACTTCTTTCTAAGATTTTGCATCTTGACGTTTTGACAAAATTAGGTCAAACTTGAGCTATAAGTAAGCACGATAGATTCATATTGATGAGTGCAACTTCTTATAGTAAACAATGTTGTCATCGTGAGTTTTCAACTATAAGGAAAGAGCATTCTCAATTTTCCGTGTGATGGTGATGAGATTGTTTCTTTATGTAAAGAAAGTCCGAAGAATATGAATCTAAATGTTACAAGCCAAGTTTTCAGACATATATAATGGACCACATGTGTACTCACGATTTGCCATGTTTTTATGAGTTGTCAAATTTCCTAACTAACTTCGCCCACTTGAATGACTTTATGCCGATTTATCAAAATTAGATAATATTAGTTGAATGCTCGTGCGTTGCCACAACTATTTACTCTATGTCTAACATAAATATTACACGTTTAAACAATGCTCGTAAATACTTAATCATGTAGAAAAAATAACCATATAATATTTAAAAACATTTAGATGTTCACTTTGCATAATTCAATGTGCATACATGCAAAGGAGAGAAGTTATCTCTTATTTACTAACCACACACTTAAGTTGTCCTCATAGATTGTTAGGAATGTTGTTCTTAACTTTATTTACTCGTACTTAAGCATGGTGTATCAAAAATTTCTTTCTCCACTTGTAGTCATCTTGTACAAGCAATCTACCTCGTTAACGTGAAGCTTTTCGTAAAAACAAATAAAATTAACAAAGAATCTCACTATGCAAACTGGACGAAGAAACTTTTTACCATTTCACGAGAGCATAAAATTGAAGACAATGGCATCTTTAGGGCTCGTTCGTTTAATCCATCGAAGACATGGATTGATCTGGATTGCGGTCCAATCCCGGTGATCCAGCCCGGCAAGGTTTAATTTCCAGCCCATGCAATTTGAGATCTTCGTTTAATCCAGTGCGGTATTCTTTTCCCGGCCCATCCAGACCATTTGCTCTGCCTTGGTTTGGGAAAAATTTATCGCCGCCTGACCCGTGGAATGATTTCAGGGCGCGAGAGAGCTAGCTAAAAACCAACACACCCACACGCACTCGATCGCACGACGTCTCGGGTGGCTCAAACGAATATGTATATTGTTTTTAAGGGTTGGTATGGATTAGCGGCACATGGAATTGGTGACAGTACATGATTAACCCGGTGGAGGTGTTCCACGTTTGGTTTAGTTCCCCACCAAACGAACGGGGCCTTAGCGGGCTGGTCCATCGACCATGGCCTGTTCGATCGTGTGTGAAGGGATAGCCAGAAAAAGAAAACCCGCTCTAGCGGTGTGGCCTATTCGACCACGCGCTTCCGGACCAATCTATTCCTGGCCCAAAATTGTGTGCAGATTGTGACTGGCAAGATACGCCTCGGATCAGGATTGTGTCGACGCATTGGCTGACTTGCCCCACAAATCAGTGACACATTAAATGGTAATTAAGACTGAATTCGTTAAATAATGGCAACCGAGATTAAATGAACTTAAACTGCGCCTTGCTGGCCATCCCACGCCCTATTTCCTACCATGGCAACTTCCCGAATAGTTGCTTGCCGTCCTACCCTAGGACGGTGGCGCGCGCCTCCACATGACCTCTATTGCTGGTCATCGCTGTTCTGGCGTCCGGCATGGCCCGATGGCTCGACCAGTCCATGCGCGCCTATCCAAAGGCTTGGGGAGCTGCCTCCATGGTCAGTTGGCGCTGATCCCTCATCTCCGTGTACTCGTGACGTTTGCGGTGCGCGAGAGCCAATCCATCTCGGCCTTCCAGCATGCGGCCGCCTACGCTTGTGCCACCTTTGCATCCTACTCCGCAATGGCCACCATTGGGCCCTCCTCCTCCTCATCCTCCTCCGTCGTGGCTAGCATCGTCTCCTCCCCACCAAGGCCACCATTGGTTGCTCCACTGCCACAGCCTCGCAGCGATGCAACGCGTCTGGCCACCCTGGCAGAGAGGATTGCCTCGAGGACATCCGGCTCGACAACCATGTCATGGCGGCCAGAGGCCTCGCGGTGGACGGTGTCGAAGGACATGAGAAGAGCCCGTTGCTCGTGGCTAACGTCTGTCACACCGACCTCGTTGTCGAGGCCCTCAAGCCAGGTGAGGTCGTCGCCATCGTTCACGACGACCGTGTCAGCGTCGGACACCAGGTCCACCACGGGGCCACTGTGGTTGCGACCACCATTGCCTCGTCCATCTTGGGAAGCCACACCCAACATCTCCTCTGTGAACCGCGTCCACCGCCTCCCACTCTTCCATCTCCACCTTCTCTAATGAATCTGCAAAGGTGATCGCTTCTGTGTCATCTGCGAGGACCCGCTGTCGCGCCAACAAGTTGATCCTGGTCCATGTGGTGATCTTGCCGCGAGGCATTAGTGGTGGCTAGCTAGGGTTTGGTCGTCCATCTCGCCGCACTGGCTTTCTTATAGCCCACGGCGGGTGGGCGCGTGATACTCTCGGTTGCCCCCATGCGGGAAAACTGTAGCCAAACGAGGGGAAAAGGAGGGGTTGGGCGGGAAGCCGTCATGGCGGCGGGCGGCAATATGTTAATTATAATTACCATTGCTAATTCCTTAATGGCGTGGGATAAATGGTTAAATGGGTCGGGCCGCTACAGATGCCCCACCCAAATGAATCAAGTCAAAAACAACCCAATTTTATGTCCATGGATCAATTCATTCTGTCCGATTTGGATACATTTTCTGTCCAAAATGGGCCGGCCCACAGGAGAGACACCCTCACCCCAAATGAAACAGGGCAAGAAACGGCCCAATTTTCTGTCCACGGACCAACCCATTCGGACCTATTCAGATATATTCTCTGTCTGAAATGGGTTGGCCCACTAGAGATGTCCTAATTAACCAAACAACCTCATGCAAACCAATGGGTTATCATTTTCCTAGGTTCCGCAGTTTAAGATTGTTCCAGACTTAAGAGACGCTTAGTTATGATCTTATGTCTATATATTTGATTAGCATACTCTCTCTATTTCTTAGTGTAAGATTTATTTATTTTGGAGAAAAATTTGCAAAATATAGTGTTATGATTCCACCACCCATCCATAAAAACGTGCCCTCGGCTGAATCACAACAAGGGGATCAAGCCCGTGACGTTGTTGCCATGTGACGACGTGACGTCTGTCTTCGGGTGCCGGAATCATAACCGACTCATCAAATTGGTTTACACATATGTGTGTGTTATTATTCGAGAAAAAACAAACACCTTATATCAAGGAAAGAACAGAGAAAGTACCTTGTTTTCCCTTATACGATAGGTGTCATGTTCTCGTGACATATTTGATCAAATTATCCCATGAAAATAGTTAAATATGTTTCAATCTTTTTCTCTAGCATAAACAACGCTTAAAAACAACGTTTCTATCCTAAATGCTAAGGTTCCTAAACAAACACAAATGGAGGGACCCATATAAACATGGGAATTTGGAATTACATTAGTAGTGAGTTACTTCCCTTGGGTGGAGTTAGTTCCTATCAGTTTATTTTAGAATAAAATTAGCAAACAAATGGCATGCAGAATGTCTGGTCGTCAAGTAGTTAACACATTTTCCCATTCCATCTCCTAACAAGATTACCACTCCGTCGTTGTGTCAGCAAAAAAAGATTACCAATTTCGCACTCCAGCACTAAGTTATTAACCATCCAATGATAAACCGGGCTTGATTAACTCCGGTAGTAGGACCTAAAAATAATGAGGAAATGATTCAAAATAAACACACTGAACATATTTTGTTAGAGAACGTGAGAACAATTATTGGAACAGGGTTGTGATTCGCTTCTTTAAAACTCCCTTGCTATTTTGGAAAGCAATTCAAAGACTCAAACGAGCTCTCATTGCTGGCCGTTCCTAAGCCGTGACCATGAGCATTAGCACTATAGATATACTTTCAGGCTGTCGAAGGTAATGGAAATTGGAGCATGAGGGAGACAGATTGTTCAACCCGATAATTTGTATTGGTAAACTTTTAAACGCATGTGTTAGGAATCTAGGCATTTTTCCGATTATATTAATCCAGGAATAAATCATGAACATGATGTGGACACGCTGATACTTGATTATGTAACTATGCAGTACTAGGCAAATCGTAGAGACATCTACAGAAATCACTAGTACTATGCACATCGAATAGCAGAAGAGGGATAAGCATGTAGTACCCTCCAGTAGGCCAATTGGCCGAAGCGGCAGCGGTCGCGGCAACAGAAGCGGTAGCCTCGTCGGCTGTCATGTTCTCAGTGGCAGCTGGATCACCAATGGTAGCCATGGCGATGAAGAAAGCGTTGATGTAGTGGAAGCAGTCGAAGATTGGCGAGCAGTCGCGTAGGAGACGCTCCCCAAAAACCTAATCGCCCCTCTCCCGTACAGGATCTCGAGAGGGCGTGGTTTCGGAGGCCTGCTCACCCGTCAGCCGTGTACGCAGCGGACGGGGTGGGATCACCGGAGGCAGCAGCAGTGAGAGGAACGACAAGGGGCGGAGGCAGATGGTTCTGTTCTGTGTCTCCCGGAGAGGACGACCTTCTCCATATATAGGCACATGCCAGGACGGTTCAACGGAAAGAAACGCCCGCAATGAAAGACTGAAACGCCTGTAATAAAGTACTAGTAACGCCAGCACTTAAGACAAAACGTTTAAGCCTCATTAGCATTTCAAAAAGAACACATCGGCTCGGCGAGATTCCCGCAACACGCGGCGCGCGCGCGTGGCGTGGCGTGGCGAGGCGGGCGGGCGGGCGGGCGGGCGTGCGTCGGAGGAGGAGCGCGCGTGTGGAGCTCCTCTTCTTCTTCTCACACCACATGCAAATGGTAGAAGAGCTCACCTTATATGTTGGTGCTCATGTCTCTCCACTAGCAATGTGGGACTAAACTCCCTCCCACTTGCCTTGCCAAGCATGAATGGGCCCTTAGGGATTTTTCAGAAATTGTTAGATGGGCCTAGAGCCCACCCTATATTTCAACAATCCCCCACCAGATCCCTAAGGCCCATGGTATTGTCCTCTGTTCCCAACACTGTTTTGATATACCGGTATTTTCAGTAGAGACCTGTTAGGGTTGAACATCCACCTAGAACAAATAGCTACACTTCTTTACAACTGAGCAATGGACTAGGCCTTGAATTGTCAGTTTGGCGTAAAGGAGTTTCACTAAAAGTCTTACCAGTACTAGGCTGCCGAAGGATGACCCCTCGGGTGGAGCATATTAGTCATACTCCTGGCCTATTCATGAGCTACTAGAGAACACCCCAATCTCATAGACTATGACCAGCAGTCGGGCTCACATAGGTGTGTTCCTCCAAAGATCGCTCTGTAGGATAGCATCTTGCTTATAGAAGCTTTGGAACACATTAAGACAAAATTCAACCTGCCATACAGTTTCTGAGAGTATTGTATATCCAGCGGAGTGGGTTAGTAAACTACTCTCCTCAGTTAACCACTAGCTTGTTTTCCCAGATCCTACTTCATGGGATCTCCGATCACATAGGTTGGGTTACTACCATGGCAACTCATGTGGGTCTCATTTCCATCTCCCTCGATGCATTTTCTATCACAGCATGTGATAGCCCTTTAGTAAAGGGATCTGCCAGATTCTTAGCCGACTGGATATAATCCAATGCTATCACTCCGGAGTTTCTTAAAGTTCTGACATCTTTTAATCTCATTCTTATGTGTTTGTTGGACTGCTTGTTGTTCTTTGAACTTTTTACCTTGACAATTACAGTTTGATTGTCACAGTTCATAAGAATAGCCGGTACTGGCTTTTCAACCACTGGCAGGTCCATCAAAAGATCTCGAAGCCATCCTGCTTCGACACCAGATGTGTCTAATGCTGTTAATTCTGCTTCCATTGTCGATCTTGTTAGGATCGTTTGCTTGCAAGACTTCTAGGAAACAGCACCACCTCCAAGAGTAAACACATACCCCGTTGTGGCTTTCATCTCATCAGCATCAGAGATCCAATTCGCATCACAATACCCTTCAAGTACTGACGGTTGCCCGGTATAGTGAAGTCCGTAGTTCATAGTACCTTTCAGATAACGCATAATTCTTTCAACAGCACGCCAATGATCATCACCCGGATTAGAAACAAACTGGCTCAGTTGCACACAACAAACGTGATGTCAGGCCTTGTAGCGCTAGCTAGATACATGAGTGAACCAATGATCTGAGAATATCTCAGCTGATCCTTACCTGTGCCTTCAAATTTCGAATTCGCACACTAGGATCATATGGTGTTGGAGAAGTTTTGCAGTCCGAATATCCAAAACGACTCAAAACTTTTTCAACATAATAGGATTGCAGAAGCGTAATCCCACCCTCATTATCTCTCAGCAGCTTAATGTTTAAGATAACATCAGCCACACCAAGATCCTCCATCTCAAAATTCTGAGATAGAAATGACTTAACCTCCTCGATGACTTGGAGGTTTGTCCCAAGTATCAGTATGTCGTCGACATACAAGCACAGTATAACTCCTTCGCCCCCACCATAGCGATAATATACACATTTGTCGGCTTCATTAGCAACAAAGCCGGCAGATGTTAAAGTTATGTTGAACTTCTCATGCCATTGCTTAGGTGCTTGCTTCAGGCCATATAAAGATTTCAGTAACTTACACACTTTTCCTTCCTGACCATCTAACACAAAGCCATCGGGCTGTTGCATATAGATTTCCTCGTCTAGCTCTCCGTTCAGAAAAGCCGTCTTAACATCCATCTGGTGGACAAGAAGACCATGCGAGGCCGCCAATGAGAGTAACACTCGAATGGTGGTCAGTCTGGCCACTGGTGAATAAGTATCGTAGAAATCTTCCTCTTCTTTCTGGGAATAACCCTTAGCCACAAGTCTAGCCTTGTACTTTTCAATAGTACCATCCGGCCTAAGTTTCTTTTTAAACACCCACTTACATCCCAATGGTTTACAGCCATAGGGACGATCAGTGATTTCCCATGTTCCGTTAGCCATGATGGAATCCATCTCACTACGGACCGCTTCTTTCCAGTAGTCAGCATCTGGAGATGCATAGGCTTCCGAAAAGGAAGTGGGAGTATCATCCACGAGGTATACGAGAAAATCATCACCAAAGGACTTTGCAGTCCTTTGTCTCTTGCCCCTACCAAGGGTTTCCTCGTTCTCCTCCTCAAGATTTTCATCAGGTGTTTCTTCATAATATTCCATTGGAATCGCAGGCTCAGGAGTCTCTTTTGATTCCTGTCTAGAAGTGCTTGGCATATCTATCATAGGAAAAATATCCTCAAAGAATGTAGCATCTTTAGACTCTATAATTGTACCGACCTCCACGTCAGGTACCTCAGATTTCACTACTAGAAATCTATAGCCGACGCTTTTCTTAACGTAACCCAAATTAACACAATCCACAGTCTTTGGTCCAAGCTTACGCTTTTTGGGGATTGGCACATTGACTTTCGCCAAACAACCCCATGTGCGTAAGTATGAGAGTGTTGTTCTTCTCTTCTCCCATTGCTCATAGGGAGTAATCTCATTATATTTTGTCGGAACTTTATTCAGGACATGACATGATGTCAATATAGCCTCCCCCCACCATGCCTTGGATAAACCCGATGTATCTAACATGGCGTTAACCAAATCTGTTAGAGTATGGTTTTTCCGTTCGGCAACCCCATTTGACTAAGGTGAATAGGGAGGCGTACTCTCATGAATAATACCGTGTTCCGCACAAAAAGAGTCAAACTCATTAGAGAAGTACTCTTCACCACGATCTGACCGTATTCGTTTAATCTTCTTTTCAAGTTGATTCTCAACTTCTGCTTTATAGATTTTAAAGTAGTGTAGAGCCTCACTTTTAGTGTTTAACAGATATACACAACAAAATCTAGTGGAATCATCTATTAGTGTCATGAAGTATCTTTTTCCAGCTTTAGTCAACACACCATTCATCTCACACAGATCAGAATGTATGAGTTCTAACGGTGCCAAGTGTCTCTCCTCCGCAGCTTTATGGGGCTTGCGAGGTTGTTTTGCTTGCACACACGAATGGCACTTAGAACCTTTGGCTAAAGTGAAACTCGGGATTAAATTCAGTTTTGCTAACCGCGTCATAGAACCGAAACCAATGTGACAAAGACGTGAATGCCAAACTTCTGTTTCATTAACATTCGAATGAATATTGTTCACGACTTTATTACAAAAATCCACAAGGGAAAAGCGGAACAGACCTCCGCATTCATAACCTTTTCCAACAAACAGTCCATATTTCGTAACAACTACTTTATTAGACTCAAAGACCAACTTAAAACCTTCTCTGCAGAGAAGGGAGCCACTAACGAGGTTCTTCTTGATGGCGGGTACATGCTGCACATTCTTGAGCTGCACGATCCTTCCCGAAGTAAACTTCAGATCGACCGTGCCAACACCATGAACAGAAGCAGTCGCGTCGTTCCCCATCAGTACGGAGCCTTTCCTTGTGACCTGATAAGAAGAAAACAATGAGATGTCAGCACACACATGAATATTTGCACCTGTGTCAATCCACCAGTCGGTAGACTGGCTAACTGAAAATACAGTAAATAGATTACCGTACCCAGATGCTCCACTTTCATTGTTGCTCACAATCATGTTGGCAGTCTTAGAGTCCTGCCCTGGCTTCTTGAACTTGTGTGGGCACTTGTTAGCCCAGTGTTCCTCCGAACAACAAGTGAAACAACCACTCTTCTTCTTATCCTTCTTGAAGGTCTTGTTACCCTTCTTCTTGAAGTCGGTATTCTGTTGGACACCCATCTTTCCTTTGGACACCCATCTTCTTGAGATCCCTTCTCCTTTTCCATGCGAGTCCTTTGCCCTGGAATTCTGCTCAACACTCAGATGGCCGATGACATCCTCTATACTGAGAATTCACGCCTCTGATGTTTTAGAGTGGTGGCAAAGTTCCTCCAGGAATTAGGGAGCTTAGCGATTATGCATCCCGCGACAAATTTGCCCGGTAACTCGCACTTCAGGAGCTCAAGCTCCTTTGCGATGCATTGTATTTCATGAGCCTGTTCCAATACAGAACGGTTTTCAACCATTTTGTAATCGTGGAACTGCACAATAATATACATCTCGCTCCCAGCATCAGTTGCACCGAATTTGGATTCGAGTGCCTCCCACAAGTCCTTGGCGACCCGCACATGTAAATATGCATCAACCAACTTATCTCCAATCACGCTCAGAACGGCTCCAACAAAGACGACGGTGGCCTCCGTAAACGCCTTCTCCTGATCAGGAGCAATCGTTCCAGTGGGAGTGACACCGGCGACCCAGAACACGTTCATCGCCGTGAGCCATAAGGTGGTTTTGGTCTGCCAACGCTTAAAGTACGTCCCCGTAAACGGGGCAGGTTTCAGTGCAGCAGCAAAACCTTGAATCGAAAAATTCCTACACATATTAGGTTTTTGGATTGTTAGGAATCTAGGCATTTTTCCGATTATATTAATCCAGGAATAAATCATGAACATGATGTGGACACGCTGATACTTGATTATGTAACTATGCAGTACTAGGCAAATCGTAGAGACATCTACAGAAATCACTAGTACTATGCACATCGAAATTAGCAGAAGAGGGATAAGCATGTAGTACCCTCCAGTAGGCCAATTGGCCGAAGCGGCAGCGGTCGCGGCAGCAGAAGCCGTAGCCTCGTCGGCTGTCCTGTTCTCAGTGGCAGCCGGATCACCAATGGTAGCCATGGCGATGAAGAAAGCGTTGATGTAGTGGAAGCAGTCAAAGATTGGCGAGCAGTCGCGTAGGAGACGCTCCCCAAAAACCTAATCGCCCCTCTCCCGTACAGGATCTCGAGAGGGCGTGGTTTCAGAGGCCTGCTCACCCGTCAGCCGTGTACGCAGCGGACGGGGTGGGATCACCGGAGGCAGCAGCAGTGAGAGGAACGACAAAGGGCGGAGGCAGATGGTTCTGTTCTGTGTCTCCCAGAGAGGACGACCTTCTCCATATATAGGCACATGCCAGGACGGTTCAACGGAAAGAAACGCCCGCAATGAAAGACTGAAACGCCTGTAATAAAGTACTAGTAATGCCAGCACTTAAGACAAAACGTTAACCCCAGCACTTAAGACAAAACGTTTAAGCCTCATTAGCATTTCAGTTACAACCGTTTGTATCCCGTTTCCGTGCGACAAAAAGAACACATCGGCTCGGCGAGATTCCCGCAACCCGCAACCCGCGACGCGCGCGTGTCGTGTCGTGGCGAGGCAGGCGTGCGTGCGTCGGAGGAGGAGCGCGCGTGTGGAGCTCCTCTTCTTCTTCTCACACCACATGCAAATGGTAGAAGAGCTCACCTTATATGTTGGTGCTCATGTCTCTCCACTAGCAATGTGGGACTAAACTCCCTCCCACTTGCCCTGCTAAGCATGAATGGGCCCTTAGGGATTTTTTAGAAATTGTTAGATGGGCCTAGAGCCCACCCTATATTTCAACAGCATGTATAATTCACCAACACCAATCTCCATACCTGACAAATTTTAGGAGAAGTTATAGTCAGAAGATGGGACATAACAACCATTACATGCAGATGGTAGAGTATACTTGTACAAGCATTTGAATTAAACAACAAGAGATGGTTCAAAACCTGAGATGCATAAATGGCTAATAAAGACTGACATTTTCCGGCCGTCAGCATGGTCGTCGGAATCACCCGAGGCTGCCAGGTAGAGGGAGTGGCGTGCAGCGGCGCACTCCTCCGAACAGAGATGCGTCGGTTGATTAGAGCGATGAAGAGGGATGACACGGTAAGAGGGCATACCTCGACGGAGTGATGCGGGAAGCGGCCCTGGTCGCCGGCCATGGCCACCTTCTCCTATCCGCCGCGCTCGCCCTAGCCGACCACAGACCATTCATGTTAGACGCTGCAGACCAGCTAAGCCACAACAGTCATGGTCGTCCACCGCCGGCTCTAGGCCGAACCGGTTTTCCACCCCGTCCTTGCCGCGCCGCGCTCAGTGATCCAGGTCGCGCGTCATGGTGGCGGCCAGGCAGCCGCACGAGTCGTTCCCTTCTTCGAACTAGGCTTTCGCCCTGCTTTATAAATAAAGCACATAGGTGAGACCGCTGCTGGGCCAGACAGCACAACGCCCAAAGGAACACACACCACGATACACTATGCTGGGGCAACATCACACACACACGCCCGGACTAAAAACAAGAGACACAAAAAGGAATGGAGACGGAGGCGGATCGACTAAATGATGAAGACCGCAACCACTGCGCCCATCGAATAATCTCCACCCCGCTCCTAACCCCGACTCGTCAACCACCAAGCAGCACCCTCAAGAGGGAAAGCAATCGCTGCTGCCCGGACCGGAATTGGTCCTAGGGTTTCCCCTGGCACACAGAGGGAAGTGGGAGAAGGGTAGCCACGACGCCCTTCAGGAAGGGAGGTGCCACCCACAGGCGGCACCGCGTCGGTGTCGGTCGTGCCGACAAGGATTTCTCCCGAAGACCTTATCCACAAGTCTCGGACGAGCCGTTGCACCGGAGACCCGCAAGGGCGAGGCCTCGCCACCACCAAACTTGCCGCCCACGAGCACGCGCCACGCTAGTCCCGACTCCACCATCATCGTCTCACCGAGATTACCGACACGAGCTCTACAAGATGAGGCACACGTAGTTCGAGGTAGGACCAACAGAGTCGCGTCCAGGCGGGAGGGAACTACCGGCCCGCCCTGGTCGAGATGGAGCCCTAAGGGCCCAGATCTGGGCCAGGGAAACCCGGCCAGATCCGCCTGCCACCGACTGCCGCCTGCCGCGTCGTCCTCGCCTGGCCGCCGCCGAACCTCCGCCGCCCAGAACGCACCGCCGCCGAAGGGGAGAGGCCCCGACCCCGCCGCCTCAGCGCGGGAAGAGAAGCACCGCCACCGCCGGCGCCACCTAGGCCGTGCCCGGCGGGCCCTGGCGGCGACGGAGGAGAGATGGAGAGGGGGAGGCCTAATGGGGAGGTCGCTGGGGCCGACCCCGTCGCCATCGGGGGGGCGATAGGGGCCGGGGGCCACGAGTCGTTCCCTCGCTGTCGTGCTAGCCAGCATGTTGCACTCGCTGCGGCCGTCCACGAGTTGCTCCTCCTCGCCATTACGCGGGTCGTGGCCCTCCACCGCCTCCTCGAGGTGGACCCTTTTTTCCGCCCCGTCCTATGCGGGGCTCGGCGCTCCCGATCATGTGCCGGGACTTCGGTGAGCTAATCCTAGCTACTGCCTTTATTTGTTTCACCATGCTAGATTGAGGGATCAAGAGAAAACATGAGAAGGATTATGGGGCAGGGAGGATATGAAGAGACTGTGTAAGACAATGCGTGGTTTGGCTTTTCCCTCGCCGGGGAACATGATAGAGAAATCTCAACAAGAGTTAGTTGTAGACTTGTAGTTTGTTTGATTGGATAACTGATAAAACAGATGTGTACGTGACCCAACCAACTCAATTAGAACTTTGAGGTAGTTTGTTACTCTGATCGATGCCCGTATGTGCTGTATTAGTTAGTCTATTAAAAAATTTGTTAGCGGTGGCATTTTTCAGTAATTGTCTTGAGTGTGACACCACACACCACGGCATCTTTGGATTTAATAGTAAAGATTTTAAGTACTACAAGTAAACTGTAGGTTGATTTGAAAGTTTTACGAAAAATCTTTTGAAGATATCCATCGGGGGGTCAATTAATATATCGTAAACCACCGAGAGTTTTGATAACATGTTCGACATTTTGCTCAGATTTTACATCTTGGCAATTTTGAACCCGTTTTAAAAAGGATCACATGAAATAAAGGAAAAAAAACACAACTTTTTTACTCATGATGTCCTATCATGTCTTGTGCACCCCGTGCCATGAAAACGATAAACATAGGATTATACAAGTTTTGGAAAAACACACTACTACATAATAGCCTACCAGTGACAGGCTCAAAAGGCCTATTAGTGATGGGCAAAGCGCCTGTCACTGATGACTAGTCACTAGTATGAGGTTATTAGTGACAGGCAAGTGTACTAGTGACAGGCATTGTATGTGCATACTACTGACAGACAAAAGGGATACATGTCACTCGTTGAGATCAAGGGACGTAATACTATGGGGTTTTGTAGTGATGGACCCATTGTCTTGCCCGTCACTGGTTTGAATTTCAGTAATAAAAAAAATTAATTATGTTTTTCACAAATATTCCAGATAGCACAATATAATGGTATAAAAAATTAAATACATTTTCCACATACAGTACAATAAGATGTTGTACAATAATACGTTCACATAACCAATTTGACATAATATTTGCACAAATAACACACTCAGATAAGAACATGCAATCTATCATAAAATAACGATGGATAGTTTCTTGATCAGTTCTCAAGCAGTTTGAAACCTAAAGAATAGCACCACCACGGTATGTGTATTATTGTCATATGCATAGTTGCAAGTTTCTTTCACTATTATACATTTCCATCATCTTGTTGAGGTGCAAATTCTTTCATTACTTCTTTCTTGTATGGATCTGAATGACGTCCTTAACCTAATACAAATAAGGAAGTGAACATATAGTTGTCAGCAATGACACTAGGTGGATATGCAACTATTGGAGAATAAAGAGATTTTAGAAAATAAATGAAATGGGTCAATACAGAGAATCCATATTCTCATCCATATTCTTTCACGTCGGAAATGCATATTTATACAGATGCCGCAATTTCAAGAAATTCTAGTTAGTATATTAACATACACCTTTTTTACAGTGTGCGAGAAACTATACACCCCTGTGCATGAGCACTGGCCGCTACGTTTTCGAATTTAGCTTCAAAAGTTGAGGCTCATGAACAAAAACAATAAATTCCTTGGCCATATGGGCCCTTTATAGTAATTCATAGCCAATTGTCTATGTGCTTTTTTAACAATTAGAATCAAGAACTTGAGCTATGAATATACAGTGACTTCTGGTTGTGACCCTACTATTTTAATCAGTTTCTCCTGAATGTCTTCATCGTTATTTTGTTTGGATAGAGCAGAATAATAGTTTTGACAAGCAAAAAGAGTTTCAAGGGATGCAAAGTTGCTAACTATTGTTACTTATGTAGAATAGATAAAGTTAAACTCATATTTTTGTGAAATTTCCAGAAACATCATATATATCCAATGTTCTTTTTATGTTCCAAAACTGGCTAATGCAAACATATACTCAGTAAGTCTTTTTCACATGATCCGGCATCTATATCTTTGTAAATAATTTCACAGTACAATGGGTACACCCAAATACATTAATTTTTTATAACAAATAATAAACATAAGAAGAGTCGCTATTATATTTTACAGTAAAAATTGCAAATAAGTCTGACAGAAGCATGCTTAGGAACATATTTTGCTGAACTTGGAAGAAGCCAGTGAGCGTAATGGATTGTATATCATTCAGGTTTTCCGACCATTTCGATCATTGACATGACAGTCGGCACCAGGCCACTCGCTCAAACAACAACATCATGAATAATATTGCTAGCAATATTCCATGCAAAGCTACTAGAAAAATAGTTGCCACTATACATGCATACCTGAACATATGACAACCAACCTTCAATGGCAATGGAAACACACATACATCAAATTATCCCCCGACCAAGGTCCTCACATTCAACCTGCCAGAAGTAGAAGATATTTGAGTAGTATAAAAGCTATCAGCAAACATGTATAAACCTAAGATAATAAAACTGTTGTCCAACATGAGCTCCTCTATAATTCTCCACAAGATAGGTTTGCTCTTCCCTCCTTCAACTCCAAGGCAATGAATAATATTTGTCAACCTTGCAGCCGTGTCCTGGACCATTATGAAGAGGACGCCTATGTCCTCTATGAAAAACCGAGTCAGAGAAGCGATTGCAGGATGACATGTTGGGAAAAAGCTAGTACTGATAACATCAATTAATATGTTGGTAAAGACAATGCAAATCATGGTAGCATGCGAACAATGGGAAATTGAAAATTCTAATACTAATCAATATCAACAAGAGACGTTAAAAAAAGGTTATCTTCAAATAAACAGACATCTCGAAGGATTGAAGGAGGACATGGTCGACCTGGGTGGCGACGACGGGCCATGCCCAAATCCCATGGGCAAGGTGTGGTCGGCGGCGTGAAGTGCATGGGAGCATGCCAAATCGTGTTTGGCAGGGCGAGGTTGGCCAGAGCAGTGTGCCGGCGGCGCTCGGCACAGGTCTGTGCTTTGGGATGTGGTCAGCGCCCGTTGTATGCGGCGGACTGCGGCAGCCCCAAAGTAGCATCGTGCAAGACGATTGCGGGGGCCAGGGTGACGGCGTTTTGTGCGGCGGCGTGCAGCTATGGCGCGGGAGGCGATGCAGCGGCTTACCGGTTACGTCCCTGCGTGAGATCTGGCGTGAAGGGCGATGCTTTTGGACTGCATGGCTGCGTTTGCGGGGATGGTATTTGATTCTTTTCTTAGGGGTGAGGTTGTTGACGTCTAACAATGTGCTAAAGACAGTGGTAATCTGGACCGGTGGTTTAGCTGATTAATGGTTAGGATTCTTTGGATCTCACTCTTTTTATATTAGTGGAGATTTTTGAGAAGAGCTACTTTTCTGCCTCGGTTGCTCCTCCTCAGGCACGTGGGTGGGCCGGCCAAACGCGTGTAGTGGCACCGGTCAACGTACGTCAAATATTTTACATTTTAGTCGGTCTTCAAAAAATACTAGTGATAGACACATTTCGCGGCCATTACTAATCATACCCTTGACAGACATTTATAATTATCCATCACTAAGTATATATTTTTCATTCAGCCTATGTCAAAAAAAAATACTGACAGTCACTTTTATATGCATGTCACTAGTTGTTTGTATAGTGACAAGATTATCTTTGCCTGTCACTGATAACACATACTAGTGACAGGCACAGTTTTGCCCGTCATTAACCACTTGGTGTCTATAAGCGTTTCTGCAGCAGTGACAGCTTCATAATATTATCCTACCATGTGTATAGACATTATTGGGTCTATTTCAACCCGAACGACCAAGTTCATTAAGGCCATATCGACATCATAGTTTACAATTTGATAGAGTTCTCACAAAAGTTTGGTAGATGGATGCATCTTGGCATAGCAAGCATTGTTGCATGTGAAAGTTTCCAACAATTAAGAAAAAATACATTCAATTTTCCCTAGTGAGGACGGTGATATTTTTTTGTGAAGAAAATCCAAATAATATGGTTAAGAATGCCACAAGCCAATGGTTCCACACATAGTTGATCATGGTTCCTATCTATCTTCGGCACTTAAATGTCTTTATATCGATTTATCGATACTAGGTCAAATTAATTTGAAGTACAAGTAAGTGGTAGATTGCTCTTAAGATTTTACAGATGGCCTTTGAAGGTATTGTACCCACAAGTCAATCAATATACGAGAAGGGCCAATAGTTCTAAAAGATTCAACTGCTTGCTAATAATTTGCGTATCGACAATGTTGACCCTATTTTGAAATCAATAGAAGAAAGTAAAGAAAAATCCTAAAAATAAAGACTTATCCATGTCATCCTTTTGTGTGCATTACCTGCTATGAAAACTGATAAACATGACTTTTGACAACTTTGGAAAAACCCGCCTCACAAAATTGGCTTAGCATGTATGTGAACAGGTTTCAAGACGAAAGATCAAGGTCAGGCCATATGCAACATCATGTTTATGATAATTTACCATATTAAGTAGATTGGTGCATATTGACATGGCAAACAATGTTGCCAAGGGGAGTTTCCAACAAGTATTAGGAAAAGAGACAATCTTAATTTTCCAAGTGAGAGGAATGTTTTTTCTATAAGCCAAGTACAGTAGTATAGACCCCCCGGAAAAACAAGTACAGTAGTACTAGTACTACGAAGAATATGGTTCGAAATGGAGGGGAAAATCGAAGAGCGATAAGCGCGAGAGGAGTTGAAGGCGGTGCGATGTTAGAAGAAAAGTTATATATAACGTTGTGGGTCCATGACACACGGTACTAGTACATGTACTACTAGTAGATTTTCTCTCTCCTTCTACCCTCTCACCATCCATCCACCCATCCTCCATTTCTCCTTCCTTCACATGTAAGTTTTCACGCAATGATTATACTTCTAGTCTGAGATGCAGTGGTGCATAAAAAGACGATGCCCACACCATATCACCAGCAATCAAGTTTGGTGACGCAACTTTGTGAAGAGTATATGCATACTAGCAGTATTGTAGATAAGCATGTACTAGAGACACTGAGTAATTTAGCAGGATCTGCATGATTCTCTTTATTTTTGAATAAAGTGGGCGCCTCTTGAATTCTCTGGGACGAGAAAAATTAAGAACCGATGAGTCTCCTATAATCTTTTTTTGTTGACGGCACGACTCTGGTATAGTCTATTTATGATATTTTGGGATACTTTTCAGGATATTAACACAATCATGACTATAAATAGACATTATAAATTGCAACAGTACACACCCCTCCTTTCACCCAAAACACCTAACCTACCGTTGCTTAGAACTCGATCTCTCTCTATTTCCTTCCAAAATGTCGTCTGAAAACTCTCTCCAGAACACATCGATCGACCTAACAAACGGGGAAGGACCCGAAACTCCGCCTAGAATCCCAGACTCAGTCGATGGGCCATGGTTGCCGCCGTTGTTTGACTCCTCTGATGAAGAAGATAGCCACTAGCAGTGATTTTTCGAAGGGACGCCACCACCAACACCGAGCAACTCCGATAAGACGAACGATGATACTAAGGAAGAGGAGGAGTCTGAGGTCGACATTGAGGAGGAGGACGAATCGGACAACAAGAAGGAGGCCGAGGACGATGAGGAGAAGGTCTCTTCCCTCCCCCCCAGAATCATACCTAATGTAGTTCTCGGTCCTTTTCTAAAGGTGCTTTTGTAGCATGCTTTTCAGTTCATGCATCATGTCAAATTGGATTTTCTACGCCTAAGAGTTCCGTCGTTTCGATTGGAAAATGTCCCTGACCCCGGAGAAGCGTGCCTGGGTGCAAAATTAAATGACGTCCAGAGAAGAGGCGGGCAGTGTACTATATCTCGTTCTAGGAAGTATCTTGGCTTTGGTGAATAATTTTGTCAATGAGAGTTCCGAACTTTTAGGAAACTTCTTTTAAATTTCCAAGTGATAGGATTTGTTTTCTCCGTAAAGAAAGTGCGAAGAATATTGGATCTGAATGCCACAAGCCAAGTTTTCACACATGTCTAGTGGACCAACAACATGTTGTACTTATGATGTCCCGTGGTTTATGAGTTCTCAAACTCCCTACCTAACTCCGTCCACTTGAATGATTGTATGTCGATCTATCAAAATTAGGTCAAATTTGAACTACTACAAGTAAATTGTAGGTTGTTGTGAAATTGGAAGCCACATACTAGACCTTATTAAGGTGTGCATTTTTACAAAATTGCGGGAGTATTATATTTCTTTGATTAGACATATGCTCACCTCTGTCCATGCACTGTACATGCTGACAGAATAAAACATTGGTAGTGGAAGAGGGCAGTAGCGAAGAGGAGTTGAAAGCAGTTCCATGTCAGAGCAAAGTTATGATGGGTTCTTAACACGAGGTACTCCTGTGGCCTTAAAGTGTACACTCTACTAGTAGTAAAAATTTCAGGACCTATGCATGCAAAACAAATTGTGTGTTTTATCTCTCCTTCGCTATCCTCCAGCTATCCTCCCCTTTACCCTCGCGCACTAGCCCAGCTGAACTCTCCCTCGTCTAGAGCATGGCGTTACGCATGTCTGCCTTGGTATGGCGGCTCTGTGTATTTGGCGTGTTCGGTAGCCGTGCATTGGTGTGGAGTAGGGACGAGGAGTACATAGTAGGAAACCACTTGGGTCTTTGGCTGGCACAAAAAATCAAACTTTTTCAATTTTCAAAATTTTCACTTGCTTCCCAAACATCGGGAGGGAAGGTTATTCAAATGATCGGCCATTCACAGTACTGTACTTCTTTTCTTATCTTTATCTTGTCATATCTCTTACAATACCATACCACTATATAGTGTATGTGTGGGGCCCCCGGATTAATCCTCCGAGACCAGTTGGTCGTGGAACATAACCGAAAAGTATCATTACAACATCCGAGAATATACCGAATTACAAGACTTACATAAATGCCGTTATGGCTACATCAATAAACATCAGCGGAACTTCATCAGGTGTAGAGCCCGAGCCATGCCTTAACCTACAGGCAACTGACTAGGAGAACGTCCTAGCTCGCATAGTCGCCAGCGCCATCTTCTTCTTGATATCTGGACAAGTTAATAGCCAGGGACAATGCCAGTGAGTACTTTGAATGTACTCGCAAACCACCTTAAAATAATAATAATAACAAGAAGGTATGCGATATGGCTGTGGTAGTAGGAGGCCTCCAAGAGAGGTTCTTTCTCACATAGTTTCTCTTGTAGATATAGAATCTACATATCTTTGTTGAAAACCATTTATAAAACAATTTGGAAACAGTTTTGAAAAGTTTTGGAAAAACTTAAGACTGGCTCACCCATTTGTTCCCGTTTTCAGGTCGTCCCACGACCAAACTCCTTCCCTCCCTTTTCTGGCCATCCCATGGTCATAGCAGGGATCCTTTCCGACCATCCCATGGTCAAAACATTTCCAAAGCCGTTTCTTTTTAGAAATCATTTTTGAAAACAAAACCAGCACCGCTCTACAGAAGTTTGTCCAACCCTTCCTTAACCGTGGACACAGCTATTCGAATAGATTTACACTCTGCAGAGGTTGTACACTTTACCCACACCATCCGGGTACACTACCCTGATCTTCACCGATCGTGGGTCGAGTAACCGATCAAGACTCTCCGAATCCCCACTCCAATGTAAGTGCCTACCCTATGAGTGTTATTCCCCTCAAAACTGGGACGTCGGGTACCTAGGACCAACCGGAGCGCATTTTGCACGTCCCACGTGTTGCGCTTTCAATGAGGGGCTCATAGTAACGCGTGGAGGCGCGCAGGCCCTTTGTTCCATTCTCCAGGTCGATGTCCCACATGGACCCTTTACGTGAGAAGGCCCACCCTCCAGCGATTTTTGGTCCCCTGTAGTTGTTGCGAGGAAGCTTACACCAGGGTAGACAAACATCAAATACAGCCCTGTCCCATTCCAGAGTAATGTGGTTGCACATGGTTAAGTTGTTATAGCTAAACTGCAAAGAACCGGGTGCGTTTTCATAAACCTTTTTCCTCCGGTTTTTCCTTCATCCTTTTGTAAAACAAAAACCTTTTTCCTTTTCAACATCTCTTGAGAGGTCCCACCTCACCAAGGTTTTCTCATAAAACATTTGGTAAAACCTTTTTCCGGGGTCTTCCCATCCTCTAGCTTTGCTTCAGCTAAATCGGGGTCTCCAAAGGGGTATGGCGTAATACACCATCTATTCTACCGGGGTCAAGTAGGTATCACCAAAGGGGGTTGTACTTAATAGTACAATAGTGTAATAGTTCGGAGGAGCCAAACCACTACCGTATATACATCAACAAATAATAAAAACAATGCAGTTTCACAAATAGTAGACAAAACATGCATAATTAAAATAGTAGGACAAGGCTATTGAGAAAGAAGGTGGCTTGCCTGTGATCAACAGTATGGCATAAATGTCCCTGGACTTCTTCTTTAGATATCCTAGAATACCAATATCAATAATAGATACCACTTCTTCTGCTCTCCTAATTCATCGCAACTATTGTCGTTCTATCAGCACATGCAAGCAAACCAAGCCACAATCAACATCAGCATACAAGCACCAATACATATAGAAAACAATTGAACAATACAAGTTTACAACTCATTAGGTCTTAGGAGGAAGGGATTTGATAAGATTGGCCTTGTCTTGTAAAGTGGAAGAAAATCCCTTAGGATTTATAGTCTAGAAAATACCTAAGAGATGGATTTTGGACCAAGACATATTCTATATGATACCATTGTAAAAGCCTGATACCAACAGATAGGTATTTATAAAATTAAACCAACAAAAGTGGTTTCACTATTTTATCAATTACAAAAGATTTATAGTGATTTTTATAGTGAAAAAGGCTCTAGTTTGTGGAAATAATTTTCCAGAGAAGTTATGGAGCTCCAAATATTATTTCCTTGGATGGATAGGTAGGGCTTGATGTACTTGTTCACTTAGCGTAGGAATCAAGTCAAGATAATTACCAAAATGCCCTCAAGAAATTCCCAAAGGCAGTTCTATGGGGTTTTTGTCTTTTTCACCGAATTAAATCTACAATAGATTTTGATTTAATTCCAAGGACACATGGTAGGTAGTTGAAATACCTTTCCGTATAAATTGGAATCAAGCTTTTTGGAGCTGTATAGATACTGTAGTGAATTTAGAGGTGAATAAACCATGCACAGAGTAGTTTAATTCACAGAAAAATATCCAAGTCTCAATAAATAATGAGCTCTTGGATTTGGATAGGCCTTAATGTACCACATCCAGGATAATTGGACTTGGGTCAATTGGACTCAAGGTTTGGTCTAGGGAATTTTCTAAAGTCACAAAATACCCTGTTTTTGTTATTTTTACTCTAGTCAAACTACTATTTACCTTGGCATGAGGTTTATCCTAATTGATGGGTATAGAAATTATCTTCCAGGAGGACTTGGGTTCATCCAAAATGGATATGTAAATATCCCAGAGGAATTTATTGAGTGTAAAATATACTCTTTAGAGGATTAAATGCCAGAAAATAATAAAGATTATTTTGGGCAAGGGACTGGTTGTGCATGTTGTGCAAAACACTTGGGTAATTGGTAAAAATTAGATCTGGGTAATACAACTGGTTTTCCATTTTTATTTTTAATTACGAAACAGTTCCTTTTCAGATCTGGAATAAATGATTAAAAGAATAAAGGGAGTCGGGCTGGATCTGTAGAGGGATGGGCCTGGGGTAGTGAAATCGGCCCACCGGGAGCCTCTCTGCGCAGGAAAGGGTTCATAGGCCTGGCAGGCGGGCCCCACGTGTCGGCGAGACACCAGAGCAAACGGGTACAGAGGGTTCTCGGCCGTCCGATCTAAAGGGGATCCGACGACGTTAGGTCTTCCCCTTCCTTTGGTCAGGTCAACGGCGGGAGAAACCCTAGGTGGGCTACAGGGGTGATGGCGGGGCTTACCCGGAGGCAGAGAGGGACCGGGGAGGTGCCCGGTCGATGCGGTGCACGGGGACGGTTCCGACGAGGGGCGGAAGAAGGGGGTCCCACGTTGGGAGGGGCCTCGCACAAAAACGACGGTGAGGGAGCTCGTCGGAGCTGCTTCTAGGGGCCTGCATGCAGTATAAGAGGGTCGGGTTTGTTAGGGATGGCTTTGGGGATGCATAAACATGTCAGTATAAAGAGAAAAAGGGAAGAAGGGAGACCACCGTGTCAAGCTCTTAGAGAAGACAGAAGGGAGGAGCCTCCTCGCTCTAGGGTGGAGCAAGGCCTGGGAGGACCTCTGTAACTCGGAGGAGGTAGATCCGTGGCAGTGCTGCTGAGCTAGGCCACATGCAGGTGGAGAAGAACTCGAGAGAGGGCACCTCGAGCTCTAGCTCAACTATGGCCGAGGAACCGTTCTTCCTCTCTTCCTAGCGGTGGTAGGACAGGGAAGAGGAAGTGGGATGCAGGGGAGGCAAGTGGGAGGGATTGGGGACAAATGAGAGGCAGAAGGGAGAGCTGGGTGGCCTGGGGGTATTTATTCCATGAGGAGATGCCCATGGTGGCACAAGTCCATGGGAGGTCAAGGGGAGGGGAGCTGGCCATCCATTGGGCAGCAGGGGTGGTGGAGAAGGGGTGGAGGTTCTATCTGGGGTCGTTCTTATGGCAGGGGGTAGTGGAAAGTTGTCCTAAGCTTATCTTCCCAAGGTGGTAATAAAGTCTTGACCCTCTCTCTCTCTCTCCTTCCAAGTACTAATGACTGGAGAGGGTGTACTACTGGGGTTTCGACCAGGAGTGGGTGCTGGTTGTTGTGGAGATCAAACAAGGGATATGGTGGTGGTTTGGTGAGTTTTTGATTGGAGGGTTGGCTAACTTGGCAATTTTGATCAAGTAGGTGGTTGTGAACAAAGTCTAAAAACTTGCATTGGGCAAGATGGGAAAAAGGTACTAGTAGGTGGGTGAGGTCAAGATACCTCTCGAGGGATTATTTTAGATTTTTCTAAAGATTTAAAGTTCACTTAAATCCAGTTATTCAAAAACTGCAGAAGTAGTTTATAGAAGAACAATTGAAAATTTTACGTTCAGAGGACCTACACACAAAACAAGTCAATGAAAATCCAACATTGATGAAAGTCGAAGAAAGAATAAATCAGATAGATGGAAAATACCAAGAATGACGTCGTCAATCTTGGCTTTCTCTTCCCGAAGACTCTGGAGTTCAGCCCGGAGCGCCTGGGATATATCCTTCTCTCTGCCAACCTCATTTTTGAGGTCCGAGATAACCTTATCTTGAGCGGCAATCTTGAGATCGTGCTCTTAAGTGGCCATGGAGGAGGACTCGAGAACTTGAGCTATGCTCCTTTCATGATAAGCCTTAAGCTTATCCAGCTCTTGGCGAAGTCCCTTGTTCTCCACCACTAAGGTTTTGAGGTTCTCGGCCTCTTCAATCATAGCGATGGATTGTTTCACCAACGCTGTAAGTCAAAAAGAACAACAGTTCAGAAAAATTCGATATTGGAAAAGTAAAAGACAAGGTTTGAATCTCGAAATGTTACCTTCGGCTTCATCCTTGGCTAGCTTGAGCTCAGCATTTTTAAGCCGGAGAGCTTTGATTTCTCTCCGCTTATCACAGAATTTTTTTAACAATTCTTGGTTATAGGAACATACTTTCTGTAAGTCAGAATACCCAAAGTCAGAAAGCTACTTAAGACTCAGGCTAATATTTTTGGCTAAATATCAGCACGAGCCTTGGGGGCTACACTAGTTCGTTCTTTGGCATCCTAATGAAAGCATAAACTCGGATTTCTATATCCTACTTCATGCTTGGGGGCTAGAGGATATGATATAACATAAGGTAAAAAACAAGAGTTGGAATTCCGACTTACATATTGCTCGCGGGTGAGTCTGTCTAAACCCGCGTTCACCTCAAGTGCCACCTTCTCAGCAAGAGTAAGAGGAATTACTGGGGCTATTGGAAGCTCTCCAGTCCTGATCCTCTCGTCGCGAAGGCGGACTTGGGCGAGAAGGTCAGAGAACTTGACGTCCTCTGCTTCTTGCGCTTCCTCTTCGGGGGATAGATGGCTTTTGTCCAGGACTTGCCTGGCCAGCCGCTGGATCTCCTCTACGGACTTCCGGGATAAGCCAAATTTGGCAAGTCCGGGGTTGCTAAGGAGGTTGTCGATGAAGACTTCAGCCGAGGGATCATTACCCGAAGAGGGTTCACCCTTATCTTGAGCTGACGCACCCACGGTGACGTCAGTGTGCGATCCAAGGATCACTGGCACCGTTGGAGGAGCCAGATCTTCTGCAACAACCGGAGAAGGAGTAATCGCCGGTGTTGCAGAAGGTTGAGGGGCAGGAGTCGAAGGAGCCGTGGCAGGGGAAGCTATGGTAAGCTTCGCCTGTCGTAGGGGCTTTGCAGGAATCCCCTTCCCCTTACCCTTGATGAGAGGTTTTGCTCTGAGAATGTAGTAATATCGGAAAAATTACATCTCAGAAAGAAATTCAAGAAAGGTACAAAGGCGTAAATTGTGAATGAAAGTTACCTCTTCACAACAGGCACCTCCTTTGTGCCAACAGCCACTGTCGGAGCTTTGCGCTTCTTCAGCGCAAGGTCCAGCAATGGGACCACTTCAGCTTCCTGAGAAAACTCGGGAGGATATCCTCCGAGTGGAGCAAGCTCCGACTCGGGGAGTTCGGCAAGCTGAAAACAAGAAAACATATCAGCATTGCAATGTATGACTTAAAAGATTGAAACACGTAAAAGGTGTACTGATGGAAGCTTACCGCTACCACGGGGTTTTCCGCCGTGTGCATGTCCAGAGAGATCTCCGGAATTTTTCTCTCGATCCGCTCTTTAATCAGCCATTTGATCTGGCTTATATAGCCTTGGCTGGTGTAGGCCTTGGGGCTGATGCGGAGAGAATCTTTTTTGGAAGACGTGATGGAGTGCATCAGTCTATCCAGTGGTACTAAAGTGGCTGGATCCGACGTGCGACCCAGCACTGAACTAAGTCGGATCCCCTCAGACCCTTGTGCTCGATAAGATATTCGATCCGCCTCTTAGCAAGGATCAGATCGTCCGTAAGAGCCGGAGCAGCCTCATCCCAGGAAGGCTGGGCTGTGGCGGCTCCATCGACAAAAGCCGGCAAAGCAGTAGCTTTGCCGGGAGCCGGAATATCCCTATGATAGAAAAAGGTGGCTGGCCATTGTTTGACCAAGTCACTAGTAGCAATTTTGGGATAGGACCGGTCTCGTCTAACAGAAAAACTAATAGTACCGGTGATATAAGGAACACCGGCGGTAATAGAATTTCTCCGGACATGGAAGTAATATCGGAAAAGGAGCAAACTCGGCCTAATGCCGAGAAAGCCCTCGCAAAGCGCAGCAAACACGCTCATCTCTAGAAGGGAGTTGGGAGGAAGATTATGGAGTTGAACTCCATAATGGTCAATCACCTCGGAGAAGAACTCCGAGGGAGGAAAAGACAAACCTCGGTCCAGATGGGTGCCGAAGTGGACACGCTCGCCTTCGCGCGGATTTGGGATGGTTTCGCCAGAACCGCTCTGCCAATCGCCGGCGGCGAGAAGCCCCTCCTTCTCCATGTTCTTGAGGGCCGCCTCGTCGAGGGTGCAAGGGATCCAGATTCCCCGGAAACTTTCTTTTTCTGCAGCAGCTTCTGCCGACGCTGCCGCTGCCGCCAGAGAGTAAGAAGAGGATGAAGCCATTTCTCTCCGGTGGAAAGCGGTGACCCTAAAGTGGCGGCGCTAGGAGCTCTGTGGGAGGAAAACGAAAGGGATCTGGGCGCGCTGGAGATTTAGGAAGAAAGGAACGGCGAAAGGCAGGTGGAGAGGAGAGGAAAAATCTAGACCCCTTATATCTACCTACCTGCGCCAAGATTCATGCTAATGCTATAGTGTAACCGCCACGTGTCGTGTAAAGAACTGGGAAGGGCCCGCACGATGATTGCGTCGCCTCGATCTCCACGCACGCATTGAAACGGCGCCTCGGTTCCGCGAACTGCGGACCCACCAACGGTCGTGCTGACGGAATGTCTATCAGTTGACGTAACTAGACCATGCTTGTGTCAGGTGGCGTTAGAGACCAAGTTTCCGGCTTAGTTTAAAAGCGAGCTGGAAAATCCGACTAACTAATTGAAAGGTCCGACTTACTTTTGAAGACCCGGATCGTACTTTTTGTTATAAAGTTTTAGGAACCCTTCAAGATTCTGCAAGCCGAAGATCAAGCTAGACGATGATAAAATCCGACTTTGGATCTTGGAGGCCTCCGGGGGATACTGTTGGGGATATAATTTTCGGGTATCCTCAACGTTCCTCACTGACCAGGGTGGCCCACTTCGGGTTAGAGCTTTGCTTCACGGGCGGCCCAGTTAGAGAGAGAAGACGGAGTCCCATCCGGCTACGGGAAGGCCCAGAAGACTTACCGACTTAGGCCCATAATGTTACTTGTAGTGCAAGATGTACTCTGTAACCAACTCTTAGTCGTAGCCGGATTGATCTCTCCTGTAAACCATAGGCCGGATATCTATATAAGACGTCCTAGGGAGAGCCTTTAGGGCAACACTAGACACGACCAATAGTCTACAATCTCAACTCGCACAGGCGAAACCCTTGTAACCCATATTCCGGCTTTGCCGTATTAATGGATTGATAGCAGGAGTAGGGTCCGTCCAAAGCCGGCTGATTCGAACCTGGGTAAACTTGTGCGCTCACCGTCTCGAAACACCGTACGCCTCACACCCCTCTTTCCGCACGCCTCGAGGACCCCCTCATGGCGTACTTGTCATCAATCCGATGATAGGACCAGGTTGGATTTTGATGTGGGATGGTCCCAAATGTGAATACACACTTAGGGGAATTTTCCCAAGATTTATTGTGGCTTAAAAGTATTTAAAACAATTATTGTTCCCATCCAACAATTAAGAAAATGGGCAAAAAGAAATAATAAAGCTCTTCAAAAATATTTATTTTTGAAGTGGGAAGATAGGGTATGATATATAGGACTTAATTGAGCCAAAAGTTGGGGAAGTGTTTCGGCAAAAACCAAACTTTCCTTCATGCGAGAAGTTTTGAAGATTTGGACTATTAAAGAGATTAATTAGATTTGGGGCCATAATAATTATGGATAAATATTGATAAACCTTGATGATCAAGGTAGATGATGTAGGCAAGGTGTATCAAGAATTTTCAACCTTGGGATTGGAGAATCCAAGTTGATTTATGGTTGAATACCCTAGATTAAGGATCTAGGGTGATGTTAATTTCATACCATCAAAACATGGTTCAATATTAGAGTTCATATCTACCATTAGGGAATGGGATAGATGGATGGATATACCAAGTGATGTAAATCAACATGGTACATAGGTTTGAGCTTGATCCTTCTTTAGCTCACCAAGACAAGCTTTCAAACTTTGAATAAAATAAGCCTGCCAAAGCAGATTGTCAACTAGCCTTCAAAACCTTGTGGGTTTCAGTAGCAAAAAGATCCACTTGGAACAAGTGAAGTAGATGTTGATATACTTATATTAGTAGAACACAACCATGCAAATATTTGGTCCCTAGAAGGTGTGATGGTGGTGTGAGCTTATACCAAAGTAGGCATGTTGACTAGATTTGGAGGAAAAGTTATTTTCTTGCCTACAAAATCATCAAGAACAAGTGGGTAGGAGGATGATCTAACCAAGGTAAAGAGTGGGCCTTGGTAGTCCTTAGGATTGTTAACAAGATGGTTCAGATGCATTTCCAAAAATGCACAAGGGTTGAGAAAGGGAGGCATTCAAAAAGGTGATGCTGGAAACAAATTTCCAGACTTAGCCAAATTTGGCAGAATTCGGGTTTTTGACTAGGGCATGAGATGGGATTCTTCTGAGGGGTTGCAAGGTACCCAAGCATCATCAAGTGTATGATGTTTAAGTGTAGATTTAGTAGGAGGGATCCATGCTTAATATTGGTCTTCAATGGCTTGGAAACTTCTAGAATGGATCTCTGCAGAATTGCTCTGGTTAAGGGCTTTAGCTGATCACCTAGTATCTAGGGATCAGATCTAGATTGTATTCTTCCTTAGGAAGTGTTGATTTGGAAACATCCTGATCCTAGTGATGAGCTCCTAGAGTAGCTCATACTATCTCCTAAGCAGACAATTCAAGCAGCAGATCAAGGCAACTCATTTTACAAACAAATCAACTACTACTAGGGTTACCATCAAGCTTAGCATGAGGTAAGGATGGGTGTTTTGAATAGGTTGGAGTTGAACAAGGTGAGGTCCTTGGTATCTCTACCAAGAGTAGAGTTCAAATGCTTCATAAAAAGGTTTTTGTTAGATCTACGGATAACAATAGAAGAGGGTTCTGTCTTGAAAACATAAGGAGATTATGTTATATAGCTCTCCATAGTTTGGTCAATAGAAGCTACTAAAATAGTTTTGGTTACATAAGCATCTTGGTTCATGTTTTGAAATTCCAGAACATTTGAGAATATGGAAATTAAGCCAAGACTGTTTGGGAAGTAGCTTTTGTCAACTGGTGTGTAAGGTAAGGAGTATAATATGGTATATACTCACATGCACAAGCACAAACAAACAACAAGCAAACACTGCACCAATGAACAAGAAAAAGTTTTTGTTCCCCCTGATTTTTGCATTCTGGACAACTAATCAGGGTTGATGAAATTGGGATGTTACAGTATGGAACATTAACCATTTGATCAAGACTAGCAAATCCAAACATTGCTAATCGTTGGATCTTCTTTTCCATTCTTAGCATCTAGAAAAATTGTACTAATACTCTTTAGCACGATGAACTCTAGTATGGGCAAACCTCAAAACACACACTTCATTTCTCAGTTTTAGGGTCCTTCTACTAAATGCATGGACTTGGATGCAATTTTCATTCTTTATGAGGTTCTTGATGTAAATTGTACTTACACTGACCGTGTTAAATCCTAAGCACCTCGCTCCTACGAGAGGTACCATTAGATTAGCCATTCACAATACTTCTTATATTATCTTTATCTCTCGGCATATGTCTTACAATACCATACCACTACATTGTGTATGGATTAACTTTGAACATTCACCGTTGGTTGAAGACTGGAAAATCCAAACATTTCTAATCGTTGGATCTTCTTTTCCATTATTAGCATCTACAAAGATTCTACTGATAGTCTTTTGCACGATGAACGCTAGTATGCACAAACCTCAAAACACACTCTTCATTGCTCAGTTTCAGGGTCCTTGTGCTAAATGCATGGACTTGGATGCAATTTTCATGTTTTATTAGGTCATTGATGTAACTTGTACTTCCACCGACAGCGTTAACTCTCAAGCACCTCACTCCTATGAGACCTATCATTAGATCGGACATTCATTGTACTTCTTACCTTATCTTTATCTCTTGTCTTATCTATTGCAATACCATACCACTGCATAGTGTTCGGATTAACTTTGAACATTCAGCGTTGGATCAAGACTGGAAAATCCAAACATTGCTAACCGTTGGATCTTCTTTCCAGTCTTAGCATCTAGAAAGATTCTACTGATAGTCTTTAGCATGATGAACGATAGTATGCGCAAACCTCAAAACACGCACTTCATTGCTCAATTTTAGGGTCCTTGTGCTAAATGTATGGACTTGGATGCAATTTTCATTTTTATGAGGTCCTTGATGTAACTCGTACTTCCACCGACCGTGTTAACTCTCAAGCATCTCTCTCCTACGAGACGTACCATTAGATCATCCATTCGTAGTCCTTCTTATCTTATCTTTATCTCTCGTCTTATCTCTTACAATACCATACCACTTCATAGTGTACGGATTAACTTTGAACATTCACCGTTGGATCAAGACTGGCAAATCCAAACATTGTTAACCGTTGGATCTTATTTTGCATTCTTTGCATCTAGAAAGAATCTACTAATAGTCTTTAGCACGATGAAAGCTAGTATGCACATACCTTAAAACACACACTTCATTGCTCAGATTCAGGGTCCTTGTCCTAAATGCATGGACTCAGATGCAATTTTCATTTTTATGAGGTCCTTGATGTAACTTGTACTTCCACCGACCATGTTAACTCTCAAGAACATCGCTCCTACGAGACTTATCATTTGATCGGCCATTTGCTGTACTTCTTATCTTATCTTTATCTCTTCTCTTATCTCTTAGAATACCATACCACTACATATATTGTACGGATTAACTTTATACATTGACTGTTTGATCAAGAGTGGCAAATCCAAGCATTGCTAACCGTTGGATCTTCTTTTCCATTCTTAGCATCTAGAAAGATTCTACTATAGTCTTTAGCACGATGAACGCTAGTATGCGTGAACCTCAAAACACGCACTTCATTGCTCAGTTTCAGGGTTCTTGTGCTAAATGCATGGACCTGAATGCATTTTTCATATTTTATGAGGTCCTTGATGTAACTTGTACTTCCATTGACCGTGTTAACTCTCAAGCACCTCGGTCCTACGAGACCTACCATTAGATCGGCCATTCTCAATACTTATTATCTTATCGTTATCTTTTCTTATCTCTTACAATACCGTACCACTTCATATATGTTGGGAATATGCCCTAGAGGCAATCATGGATGATGTTATTCCCAATGTATTCATAAGGTTATTGTCCTTGTATGAACTACTGATATGTATCATTGAATATGTGATTTGATTGTGGAACTGCATATTCATGTTGTTCATACTAATTGTCCTTGGTCGTTGAGGTTGTGTTGGACACACAACTTAGACTAATATGAAAGTCAGCAGATGACTCGGTTCCACTTGTCATGGGCATGGAGATGCAATTCCGACTTACACGGATTTGGCTAAAGAGTTTAGCGAGTCGGACTGACCCATATTGAGATGCAACGAACAAGTCGTCATTTGCATGTCTCAATCACTGTAATCCTTAGACCTGAGGTTATTGCACAATCCGAGTTGAGGATCAACGACTTAGGTTCTGTCAAACGTTGTTCCGTCACTTGGAAGTTATAAAGGTGGAGTTCGGGTCGACTAAGAATCAAGCTGCCTGACTAGAGACGGGATTTTGCCCCTAAATCTAGAGAGATATTCTCTAGGCCCTCTCAGAAGATATGATTCGGAAAGCATGGCCATGCGTGACTCGGTTAACCAAGGCGATCGACTAAGAGTTAGTCGGATGAATTACTCATCTCGGATCGAGAAAGAGAGTCGAACTATTTAAGGGATGACGATTATTCTCCTATAGTTCGACAAGGTATATCCTGAGGCAAAAGGGACTCAGACGAAAGTCGCATTGGAAGGTACGTCGTCATGACTCTTCGGTACTTGGGAGTTGGCACGTTCTGCTAGGAGCCGCTACCAACTGATTGGTCACGAGTGAGAATCGGATCGTGTCCGGGTCACCATGAGCCTGTCGGGTCACACACTTAAGAGCGGGAGCATATTTGGGTTGGACCCAAAAAGGAAATGGACAGAGTCAGTGAGTTGGACTCGAAGTGACTAATATAGGCCTTTTAGTGAATGGGCCACAAGTGAGTGGAGCCCACTTTCACTCCCTATATAAGCCGGGGCGTAGGTGCTTAGAGCACACGGTTAGGTCACTCCATGTGTTGGAAACCCTAGCTCCAGTCCAGTCATGTCGCCGTCGTACCGGACCTAGCAGTCCATCGCCGACGCTCCTCCTCGTACGTGTGGGTACTAGCGGAGGTGTTGTATGTTTAGCACTTCGACGATCGTGGATCAGAACGGATCGTGAGGACTGCACTGCATCAAGCGACGTGCTTCATCGATTCCGCAACCGCGCGTCTAGTGGTAATTCCTGTGGCCTACTACCTCATCTAGATCTTGGGTTCACTTCGTAGGAAAAAGTTTTGTTTTTCTCTACATGGCCCAAAAGTGGTATCCGACCGTTAGCTTCTGGTTTTAGGCTCAAGATCATGCATATGTGATATGCGATTGGCGTTAGATTGGATCTAATTGCAGTTTTGGTGGTCGATCTATGAGATAGATCGGTTTTGTACAAAGTTGATTGGATCAACTGTACTCGGGGGAATGGATGATCTGGTTTCCATGATCTAACTGCTAAGGTCGTGGAACAACATACCCTTACTGGTCGGCTTCCGCCATCGGGATAGACTGTGACACGTAAAACCGGATGCGGTGATCGAAGATCAAAGAGTTTTGTCGAATCGGAGTCCGGATCGGATTTGGATAAAATCGAACTGCCCCTTCGATCCCCGCCAGCTATCCGGCTAACAGGACCGCCGGCTTCGCCCTGTCGTAGCGTCTGAGATGTCGTTGCGAGTTTCACAACACCGATAGATATCGTATCTATGCATAACTTGGTTTTGCAGGATGATGTTGTGAATGGTATGGCTTATGTGCATGTGATGTATGTAATCCATACGTGATCTGTGTATCACGGTTTTTGTCAGCCGGCTGGAGCCTAGGTGCTGTTATCTTATTGTATAACGACCTGCGTGTCGGATTCTCTATGTAATTTACATTACTAGCTAGTGTAGCTGTTTGGAGAATCCGGAAGGCATGCAAGTCGATGTACAAGTCGGCTACATGGTGTAAGGCGGCATGTGACAAGAGTTGACACGAGTCGAATTACAAGCTGTGTGCAGATGGAGATCGCCATGAAGAGAGCCATACCATTTCACATTATAATTGCTTTATTTTGTGTTATTGTGATGTCTGTGTTTTACCTCTATTAGATAGTTGGTAAAAAGTAATCCCTCAAAGAAGGTCTAGTCGGTTTCCCCGCCAGTGCTGCACCATCACAAGTCAGACATTTTTGATAGTAGGCTCATAAAATTGAGGTGCTATCAATTATTTCCGACTAGGTGGGTTTGAGTCGGACTCTTACAGCGGAAGCACTTGGTAATCTAGACGGGTCTATCACAACGGTTGTGTGACTCAGGGAAAAGTCGGATGGCAGCCAGGGCTTGTGATGCCACCCATCAAACAGGAGTCGTATGAGATACGATTGACAAGGAGTTGTCTACCTAGATCACTTGACGGCTAGCGGTGATGCTAAAGCTCACTAGTCGACTTGATTAATTAGGGTCCTGAATCACTAAGTAACCATCGGAGGGGTGTTGGTTCTAGTGGGAGCATAAATATTAAAATGTTTAATATGCTTGCTCTTTTATGGATACATGTCTTAAGTGTTTTGCATATTTTTTTGTTGTAGATCCATGGCACCTAGCAGTCTTCCTCAGATTTCCGGTTTTGCTTTGAGAACCATCTTAGAGAAAGATAAGCTGAATGGAACTAATTTCACCAACTGGTTTCGTAATCTAAGAATTGTTCTCAAACAAGAAAAAAGGGACCGTGTCCTAGACAACCCACTTCCAGCTGAGCCGGATGAGAATGTGACTATCATAGATTAGCTGTCTTATGCTTGCTCACATGGAACTGGACTTGCAGCAGCAGTTCGAGAATGTTGAGTCCTACGATATGATCGAAAGCCTCAAAAGTATGTTCCAGGCTCAGGCAAAGACTGAGAGGTATCAAGTCTCTCAGGCTTTGTTGAGCTGCAAGCTTAAGGATGGCGATCCACTAAGTCCACATGTGATCAAGATAGTTGGTTATGTGCAGTCTCTGGAAAGGCTTGGCTACCCCATTAGCGAAGAGTTTGCTACAGACATAATTCTGAACTCTCTTCCTAGTGCATATGGCTAGTTCATATCGAACTACCACATGCATGGTATGGATAAGAAGCTCACTGAATTATATGGGATGCTAAAGTAGGCTGAGGCGGATCTCAAGAAAGGTACCAGTCAAGTGTTGATGGTGCAGAATAAGGCTAAGTTCAAGAAGAGTTCTTGGACTAAGAAGAAGAAGGCAAAGTCGGGAGGTAAGGCTGAGGACCTAGTCCAAAGTGCTTCCTCGGGGACTAAGCCATCTCCTGCAACCGGATCCACTTGCTTCTACTACAAGTCAGATGGCCACTAGAGGAGGAATTACAGCAAGTATCTGGCTGACAAAGCCAAGAGTGGAGGTGTGACTTCCGGCTCAGGTACGCTTGTTTGCAATGCTATAGACATTTATCTTGCTGATGCACCTGGTAGTTCTTGGGTATATGATACCGGATCAGTCATCCAAATCTGCAATGATTTGCAGGGACTGGTAAGAACTAGGAGCGTGGCGAGAGGCGAGGTTGACATTCGAGTCGGCAACAAAGCGAGAGTCGCTGCGTTGGAAGTCGGCACGATGCAACTTCATTTACCTTCTGGATTCTTAATGGAGCTAAATAATTGTAATTATGTTCCAGTGCTTAGTCGAAACATTAATTCTGCCTCATGTTTGATGAGACGAGGCTATGAGTCGAATATTAAGAATAATGGTTGTTCTTTATATTTGAATGATATGTTTCATGGCTTTGCACCTGTCCAGGACGGGTTATTTATTTTGAATCTTGAAGGTGAATCTGTATATAACATAAATGTGAAAAGGTTAAAACAAAATGATCTAAATATGACTTACTTTTGGCATTGTCGGCTTGGTCATATAAGCTGGAAATGCATGAAGAAGCTCCATGATGATGGACTCCTAACTTCGTTTGACTTGGAGTCGTTTGAGACATGCCAATTCTGCCTACTCGGCAAGATGACCAAGACACCTTTTGCAAAGAGTTGTGAAAGGGCATACGACTTATTGGGACTAGTACATAGTGATGTATGTGGCCCGATGAGCACGATAGCCAGAGGTGGTTATGAGTACTTCATTACCTTTGCTGATGATTTGAGTAGGTATGGATATATCTACTTGATGAAACATAAGTCGGAAGCCTTTGAAAAGTTCAAGGAATTCCAGAATGATGTACATAATGAACTCAGCAAGAAAATAAAGTTTCTTCAGTTGGACCGAGGAGGCGAGTACATGAGCCATGAGTTTGATGACCATCTGAAGAGTTGTGGAATAGTTCCCCAGCTCACTCCGCCAGGAACGCCGCAGAGAAACGGTGTGTCGGAAAGGCGGAATCAGACCTTGTTAGACATGGTATGATCAATCATGAGTCGGACATATCTGCCTTTATCATTTTGGGGTTATTGTCCAGAAACTGCAGCGTTCACAATAAATAGAGTACCATCAAAGTCGGTAGAGAAGACACAGCATGAAATGTGGACTGGCAAGAAGCCGAGTATATCTTTTCTTAAGATTTGGGGTTGTGAAGCTTTTGTCAAGCGACTTCAGTCGGACAAGCTTACATCTAAGTCGGATAAGTGTATTTTCTTAGGATATTCGAGGGAAACCTTGGGTTACTACTTCTACAACCGAGAAGAGGGCAAAGTGTTTGTCGCTCAGAACGGTGTCTTCCTTGAGAGAGAGTTTCTCAGTCGGGGAGTCAGTGGGAGCACGGTGCAACTCGAAGAAATTCGAGATGTACCGCCCAGTAGCGAGTCGGCAAAAGCCTTGGAGGTTGGTCCGGTCGTGGTACCTGAGCCGGAAATAGTATCGACACTGCGAAGATCGGCCAGATTGCGAAGTGTTCGTGATGTGTTACTGGTAGATAGTGATGAGCCGGCAACTTATTCGGAAGCGATGGTGGGTTCTGATTCTAAGTCATGGCTTGGATCCATGAGATCCGAATTAAAGTCTGTGGATGAAAATCAAGTTTGGAACTTGGCTGATCTGCTAGACGGTGCAAGACCCGTCGAGTGAAATGGGTCTTTAAGAAGAAAACTGATATGATTGGAAATGTTTCTATCTATAAAGCACGGCTTGTCTCGAAGGGGTTCCGACAGGTTCAAGGAGTTGACTACGATGATACTTTCTCTCCTGTGGCGATGCTTAAGTCAGTTCGGATCATGTTAGCTATAGCAGCCTATTTCGACTATGAGATATGGTAGATGGATGTCAAGACGGCTTTCCTTAATGGAAATTTAACCGAGGACGTGTATATGATACAGCTCGAGGGTTTTGTCGATCTGGCTAATGCTGACAAGGTATGCAAACTTCGGAAATCCATTTATGGGTTGAAGCAAGCATCTCGGAGTTGGAACATTCGCTTTGATGAGGTAGTCAAATCGTTTGGCTTCATCAAAAGTGATCATGATTCTTGTTTATACAAGAAGTTTAGTGGGAGCAAAGTAAACTTTCTGATCTTATATGTGGATGACATATTACTGATTGGAAATGATGTCCAAATGTTGCAAGAAACCAAGGATTCATTGGAAAAGAGTTTTTCGATGAAAGACTTGGGTGAGGCGACTTACATACTAGGAATCTGGATCTATAGAGATAGATCAAGGCGGCTCATTGGATTGAGTAAGAGTACATATTTGGACAAAGTGTTGAAGAAGTTCAACATGGAATCGTCTAATAAGGGGTTCTTACCGATGTCCCATGGCGTAAAACTTAGCAAGACTCAGTGTCCTTCGACAACTGATGAGCGAAGTCAGATGAGTGCGATTCCGTATGCTTCTGCAGTCGGATCCATCATGTATGCTATGATTTGTACTAGGCCGGATGTTTCCTATGCTCTAAGTGTTGTGAGCAGATACCAGGCTGACCCTGGAGAGATCCACTAGGCAGCGGCTAAAAATATCCTCAAGTACTTGAGAAGGACTAAGGATACGTTCCTTGTTTATGGAGGTGCGGATGAACTCAGTGTAAAGGGTTACACGGATGCGAGTTATCTCACTGACTCGGATGATTCTTGTTCGCAATCCGGATATGTGTTTGTGATAAATGGAGGGTCTGTGAGCTAGAAGAGTTCCAAGCAAGAGACGGTGTCTGCGTCTACAACAGAAGCTGAGTATATTGCTGCATCGGAGGCGGCAAAAGAAGCCGTTTGGATGAGGAATTTTATCATGGATCTTGGTGTGGTTTAGGGCTTGTCCAATCCGTTAGACGTGTATTGTGACAACAATGGTGCGATCGCACAAGCCAAGGAACCTAGACAACACCAGAAGAACAAACATATACTCATGCGGTACCACCTTATTTGCCAGTTCATGGATCAAGGTGATATCAAGTTATGCAAGGTACACACGGATGCAAACATTGTGGATCCGTTGACAAAGCCACTTCCACAACCGAAGCATGAGGCGCACCTGAGATCTATGGGCATTAGATGTCTAGACATGTGATGTCGGATGATTGGCTCTAGTACAAGTGGGAGACTGTTGGGAATATGCCCTAGAGGAAACCATGTATGATGTTATTCCCAATGTATTCATAAGTTTATTGTCCATGTATGAACTACTGATATGTATAGTTGAATATGTGATTCGATTGTGGAACTACATATTCATGTTGTTCATACTAATTTTCCTTGGTCGTTGAGGTTGTGTTGGACACACAACTTAGACTAATGTGAAAGTCGACAGATGACTCGGTTCCACTTGTCATGGGCATGGAGATGCTATTCTAACTTACACGGATTTGGCTAAAGAGTTCAGCGAGTCGGACTGACCCATATTGAGATGCAACGAACAAGTCGTCATTTGCATGTCTCAATCAATGTAATCCTTAAACCTGAGGTTATTGCACAATAGGAGTTGAGGATCACCGACTTAGGTTCTGTAAACGCTATTCCGTCACTGGGCAGTTATAAAGGTGGAGTCCGGGTCGACTGAGAATCAAGCTGCATGATGTGAATAACCAAGATGGGATTTTGCCCCTCCATCTAGAGAGATATTCTCTAGGCCCTCTCGGAAGATATGATTCGGAAAGCATGGCCATGCATGAATCGGTTAAGTGTTAACCGAGGCGACCGACTAAGAGTTAGTCGGATGAATCACTTATCTCGGATCGAGAAAGAGAGTCGAACTATTCAAGGGATGACGATTATTTGCCTATAGTTCGACAAGGTATATCGTGAGGCAAAAGGGACTCAAATGAAAGTCGCATTGGAAGGTATGTCATCATGAATCTTTGGTACTTGGGAGTTGCCACGTTCTGCTAGGATCCGCTACCAACTGATCGGTCACGAGTGATACTCGGATCGTGTCCGGGTCACCATGAGCCTGTCGGGTCACACACTTAAGAGCGGTAGCATATTTGGGTTGAACCCGAAAAGGAAATGGACAGAGTCAGTGAGTTGGACTCGCAGTGAATAATATAGGCCTTTTAGTGAATGGGTCACAAGTGAGTGGAGCCCACTTTCACTCCCTACATAAGCTGGGGCACTGGTGCTTAGAGCACACGGTTAGGTCACTCCATGTGTTGGAAACCCTAGGTCCAGTCCAGTCATGTCGCCGCCATACCGGACCTAGCCGTCCATCCCCGGCGCTCCTCCTCGTACGTGTGGATACTGGCGGAAGTCCTCTACGTTCAGCACTTCGACGATCGTGGATCAAAACGGATCGTGAGGACTGCACTGCATCAAGTGACGTGCTTCATCGATTCCGCAACCGCGCGTCTAGTGGTAATTCTCGTGGCCTACTACCTCAGCTAGATCTTAGGTTCACCGCGTAGGAAAAAGTTTTGTTTTTCTCTGCGTGGCCCAACAATATAGTGTATGGATTAACTTTGAACATTTACCGTTGGATCAAGACTAGCCAATCCAAACATTGCTAATCGTTGGATCTTCTTTTCCATTCTTAGCATCTAGAAAGATTCTACTGATAGTCTTTAGCACGATGAACGCTAGTATACGCAAACTGCAAAACAGACACTTCATTGCTCAGTTTCAAGGTCCTTGTGCTAAATGCATTGACTTGGATGCAATTTTCATTTTTTATGAGGTCCTTGATGTAACTTGTACTTCCACCGATCATGTTACCTCTCAAGCACCTCGTTCCTATGAGACCTTCCATTAGATTGGCCATTCACAGTACTTATCGTATCATTATCTTGTCTTAGCTGTTACAATACCATACCACTTCATAGTGTTCAGATTAACTTTTGAACATTCACCGTTGGATCAAGACTAGGAAATCCAAACATTGGTAACCATTGGATCTTCTTTTCCATTCTTAGCATCTAGAAAGATTCTACTGATAGTGTTTAGCACAATGAACTCTAGTATGCGCAAACCTCAAAACACGTACTTCATTGCTCAGTTTTAGTGTCCTTGTGCTAAATTCATGGACTTGGATGCAATTTTTATTTTTTATGAGGTCCTTGATATAACTTGTACTTCCACCGACCGTGTTAACTCTCAAGCACCTTGCTCCTACAAGACCTACCATTAGATCGGCCATTCGCAGTACTTCTTATCTTACCTTTATCTTGTCTTATCTCTTACAATACCATACCACTACATAGTGTACGGATTAACTTTGAACATTGACCGTTGGATCAAGACTGGCAAATCCAAACATTGCTAACCGTTGGACCTTCTTTTCATTCTTAGCATCTAGAAAGATTCTACTTATAGTCTTTAGCACGATGAACGCTAGTATATATGCGCAAACCTCGGAACATACACTTCATTGCTCAATTTCAAGGTCCTTGTGCTAAATGCATGGACTTTGCTGCAATTTTCATTTTTTATGAGGTCCTTGATGTAACTTCTACTTCCGTCGACCGTCTTAACTCTCAAACACCTCTCGCTCCTACGAGACCTACCATTATATTGGCCATTCGCAGTAGGTCTTATCTTATCCTTATCTTGTCCTATCTCTTACAATACCATACCAATGTATAGTGTACATAACATTGACCATTTGATGAAGACATGCAAATCCAAACATTGCTAACCGTTGGATCTTATTATCCATTCTTAGCATCTAAAGAGATTCTAGTGATAGTCTTTAGCATGATGAATTCAAGTATGCGCAAACCTCAATACACACACTTCATTGGTCAATTTCAGAGTCCTTGTGCTAAATGCATGGACTTGGATGCAAATTTTCATATTTTTGAGGTCCTTGATGTAACTTGTAGTTCCAATGACCGTGTTAACTCTCAAGAATATTGCTCCTACAAGACCTACCATTAGATCGGTCATTCGAAGTACTTCTTATCTTATTTTTATTATGGCTTATCTCTTAGAATATGATAACCACTTCATATAGTGTATGTATTAACTTTGAACATTGACCGTTGGATCAAGACTGGCAAATCCAAACATTGCTAACTATTGGATCTTCTTTTCCATTCTTAGCATCTAGAAAGATTCTATTGATAGTATTTAGCATGATAAATGCTAGTATGCGCTACTCAAACCTCAAAACACACACTTCATTGCTCAGTTTTGGGTCCTTGTGCTAAATGCATGGACTTGGATGTAATTTTCATTTTTATGAGGTCCTTGATGTAACTTGTACTTCAAATGACCGTGTTAACTCTCAAGCACCTTGCTCCTATGATACCTACCAAAGTTAAAAGAAAATTTAACCGCCCCAATTATCACACAAACTGGACCATGGTTTCTTATAGGTAATACCCAAGTTTTTAGTACTAGGATTTTTCAAGCTTCCTAGTTAACTTCGCACACTTCAGTGACTTCTTTTTAATTTAATGAGATTAAGTAAAACTTGAGCTACAAGTAAGCTCGATAGATTTCTCTTGAATTAAATGTCTTTTCCGAGGTACATGGGTGCATCTTCTTGTAGTAAAAAATGTCGTCGGTGTGAGTATCCAACTGTCAGGTAAGAAAATTCTTAGTTTTCTAAGTGATGACGAGATGGTTCTTTTCCGTAAAGGAAGTCTAAAGAATATGGATCTCAATGCCATAAGCCAAGATACTAGACATATTAAGTGGACCAACATGTTTTACTTACAATTCCCTTGTTTTATGTGTTTTCAAAACTCTTCCCCACTTGAATGACTTCATGCTGATTTATCGAAATTAGGTAAAAACTGACTATGTATAACTAAATTGTAGGTTGCTTCTAAAGATTTAAGAAAAAAACTTTTGGAGGTGTACCCATCGGGGGTCAATTAATATATTAGAAACCAACCGAGAGTATTGACAATAGGTTTTTAACTTCTTTCCAATTAAGATTTTGCATCTTGACAATTTAACGAAAAATTAGGTCAAACTTGAGCTACAAGTAAGCGCGATAGATTTTTCTTGAATTAAATGTCTCTTTGGAGGTAGATGGATGCATCTTATTGTAGTAGTCATTATTGTTGGTGTGAGTTTCCAACTATCAAGAAAGAACATTCTTAATTTTCCAAGTGTTGATGAGATTATTCATTTCCCTAAAGGAAGTCCAAAGGATATGGATCTGAATGCCATAAGCAAGCTTTCAGACATATATAGTGGACCATCATGTTTTACTTATGATTCCCGTGTTTTATGAGCTTTGAAACTTCTTCATATAGCTAACTCTGCCTTGGTGGATTTAATTTTCGTCCTGAAATATGCCGCTTCAATATGAATGCTCAAGACGCCGATGTTGGTTTCTCAACCAACATTGGCTGGGATTGGCGACAGACTCCATTATGTTTCGTCCCAAGCTTGGCCAATATGAAGGATTGGAACTGACAAAATTAACGGTTCAAGGAAGTGGGGCTTACCATAGTGATCATATGGAATAGGTATTTGCGTATCTTGAATTATTTCCTTTGCCTGATTTGTATCGTATGGCCTCGGTCATTAACTTGTTGTACTCTAAAACTCATTCCGCCGCAATGTAAGTGCAAGGCCTATGATTTGATCAAACTTCTTTTGTATGCAAGCCATAGTTTTAGTCACTGTGGGTCGAATATTCTGCAACTCGTTGCGCCCACACCCCTTTATTATTTGTTGCACTTTCGAGTTCTCAAAAAATGTGAAATAAATCCGGAACATTAGCTATGTCGTATCTTGTGCATCTACAATATTTGATCCCACAATAAGATATTATGTGACATGTGTGAAAAAGAAAAACCAAATCGAACAATATCTTGTGTTCATTTGTTCATTTTGTGGTGGCCAGACCATGTACAATAATATTTTGGGATAGAAATTCATAGATGAACTATATAAATATGATCTATGTTCATGATTTATTTCACATTTTCTGAAAACTTGGAAGTGCGACATGCAACAACTTGTTGCCGGTGCAACTAGTTGTAAATTGTAATTTCCGTCGTGGACGTATCTAGTGGCCCCAAGTGCATGATGCATGCAGATTCTCACTGGAAAGTGGGGCCAACCTAAATAGGGCCCTCCTGTTAGTGATTCAGAGACACACAAATTTATGCACGTTACCTGACTTGAGAGAAATCTGGTGTATCTGGTGTCCGTGCAAGTCTCCCATTTTGCTGCACGGTTGCATGTTGTACACATGTAATTCCATGTACCTTGTACAAGAACATATACGAACACATGCAACATGCCAAAATTACCACGAACAGACCCGTACTGTGCATTATATCTGATGTAGCATATATTTCCGGTCCTGTGCTACGACCTTAGCATGTCGGGGAACAAGATGAAAGTACATGTGTCCATGTCGCGGCTACTACTTCTAGTAGTACTTCATCCACCTATTTTCCGTTGAAAAGAATAGCCTCTGGTCAAACTGACGTGACTAGACAATACTGCACCTCTGATACGTAGTAAGTAGGAGTATTGTAAAATTACTAATTGTGTGGCGTGCTAGTCTAACATACAGTGAAGTCTAGGTGGTGGTGTCCTTGATGCTTATGTTGACTAGTCAGAGCAAGCAAGTAAAATCTCCTCCCTCTCATTTTTTATTTGCATCTCCATCTTCTTCCCCAGTCGCCACTCCGCCCATGATCTCCCCCACGCTCTCTCTTCTCACCCATTCTTTGCATAACGCTCCCCTCCTACTATAGAAAACCCTATTCGCACTTGGCATCCGCCTAAATCCATCCGGCTATGATGGCCGATTCAAAGCTCAGTAGGCGATGCAAGTGGGATCAACTTAGCACGGACGATGTCGATCTCATCGGTTAGCATCTGGACATTTCTAGCATCGTCAGGCTAGCTGCATGTTGCAAGCTGTTGTACGATCATATCAGCCACAACGAAGGTACGAAATGGACTTTGCACCATTGGAATGATGCCTACTAATGCCTCGGCCTGCTCATTGGTTCGATGAGCACTATGATGATACGAGGGTACACCGTCTACACGACATGATGTACGACATGGTGCCCCTCGACCATCCTCATTGCACTGCCATCCTACCCCTCATGCAGGAATTTTTTGGCATGAATGGCGACTGGCTTGCCGCCGTGGACCAGAGCGGGGTCTGGTGCCTAGCGAACATCTACACATATCAAGTAGTTGACCTTCAATCGACATATACTTGTGGCATTCAGGTCGCCTCACATCCATTATATAACATGTAATGCTACTTGCCAGCCAGGGTTCCCCCAGTAACATGTACTCATTTCTGAACTCATGCATATTTCAAAAGTTTTTTTGGCGAATCCGTATGTATGGAGAAAAGTTCCAAAAGTCATGGGATGGATGTCTTGACTTGTTGAAGATCGTAATCTGCAGAGTGCCCATAAAATCTAGGGGTTACACAGACTATAAGCTCCTCACGTTGTTCGATGGTGAAATCGCCTACCAGGAAGGCGTTAGCGAAGTTTGGAGATATCTGGACCATTTAGGTCATGGAAGATGATAGTACTATGATGCCATTGAACATGGTGGCCTCATTTGTTCAGTCGAAAGTCAAGGCTTCACCTACTGCTGGGATCCCACATTGTAAGGTAATTCTAGTTCCATGATACATTGTGAGTGATTCAGTGAAGTTATTCTTTAACTACCTTGTTTATGTTTTACCTTTCATATGACTGAATGATCACACCCTTTATGTCCTAAGAAATTAATGAACCATCGCCAATAATGAATTAGTACTAGTAATATGTCTTCCGAAAATATAGAGTATGACGGTGTCCCTGCACTAGTAAGTTCCTTCATTGTTAGAATATGAAAGGTATCATTAACCAGCATCTCGAATGTGAGCACAACACCATGAAGCCGGGTTTCTTGATTTGTTTGTACTTTCAGGTCCTCCTCGGATTATAGAAATCACATAGGATTTTTGTAGGACATCGGTCTTTCCTTTTTGGATTTCCTTGGGATTCAAAGGAATTGTGTAGGATTTTTGTAGGATTTGGATCCTTAGGTTTTTTTCTATAAAATGCTATTTGGTTCGAAAGAGTATAATCCTTAGGAATTCCTTCAAAGGATTCCTTTGCACTCTATTTTGGAGGAAATTTTCCATCCACCCCAACCACTTTGTACAATTCCTTTAGTTTTCCTGTGCAATCAAACACCACTTGATCCAAAATACTGAAGGTATCTAATCCTATAGGATTCAAGTGGACATGCATCTATACCAATAAGAAGTGGCGCTTCCAGCGTTTTTTCTCATTCATGTGTTCATGTGATACAAAGAGTCCCTCATTTTTTCATATAGCTAAATGATTGGTCCCTCTTTCGAAACATACAACAACTAGGAAACTACGGGCATCACCTATGTATGGGGCCAAACCTATCTTTAAGATCGGACCCACTTGCTATACCATAAGCTAGGATTGCGCTACAATTTATGTAGTCAAATTTGTTCATGAGATAGGACCCACGTGTAAGAGCTAGCCTCTCATAGTCTTGTGATTAAAATTGATTTTCTATTGCTATGTGTACTAGATATCAATATTTTTATGCTTATGGACTACCCATAAGCTTAAGGGTGACCCTTAAGGTTTTTACTTTGTGGATAGCTTCCACTATGTATATGGAAGTCCAACATAGTGAATGCCCAACAAGAAATCCAAATATTCAGAATAGCAGAATAAGAAATGTAATTTCTAATGTTGTTAATTTATTGAGTAATATTATTGTCAGGATTTTCCTATTCACACTGTTAGCACGAACAATGAAGAATGTTGGTGTTAGAATATGTATGCTAGTAACACACTTTTTTTCTCCAATTCGGATGTTGCAGGAAACAAGGAGCTTCCGTTTGTAATCCCATCACCTATTCTGAATTGGCCAGGCATGTGGTTCCTCGCTCAGTCGGCTGATGGCGAACACTTGATGATCATTATTACGATGTATGGCCTGGAGGTTGACCATGGCGAACAGGGTGAAATCATTCCCCATGCTCAAAATGGGACTAACCTACACCTATATATGCCTCTTGTGTCTCCATTTTTGAAGCGGATCCTAGCTTTGCTGGACCTCCAGGGGTCATTGTTTGGAGGCAGGTTAGCAGCCTGGGCGACAACTCTCTATTTCTCGGTCTCAATTATCCAATCATTGACAAGATGATGAAGAAACGTGGATGCAAGGCTCCTGATAGCACATTGTTCCCATTCATGAGGAAAAATTGTGTGTACACAACATACAGGAGGTTTCAGGGAATACAATTTCCTCAGATCAAACGCTGCAACCTGCAGCCAACTGAAGGTGAGCATGTGGGAGTTATCAGCCTTCCCAAAGATGGTTAGAACAGTGTGCGACAAGTGGAAATTTCGTTTAGGCCTAGTTTAGGTGTGGTAGGATCGTTGTTCCGTCCCTAGACTGAGCTGTGGATATTTCTGGTGTATCATTGTGTCATATTTTTTGCATCATGGTTCCACAGTTGACTATTAATATACTAGTTTTAGAGGCCAGATTGAATTAGTTTATATGAGCCCTGCCATGTTGTTATAATTAGTATTTCCTTCCACGGTATAATCCATGTAGCGGTACTTATTTCGTAGTGTCATTTCTGCACTATAGTTATCAGTACTTTTACTAGCTTGTATATACACACCTCATACAATTTTTTTAACCATCGCACCTCGTGCATCTTTGTGTTTTGAGAGGAATATTCCTTCTTTCCTCTTAGCGAACAGGAAAAAGTAGGTCACTGCATCTTATAGGGCCACGAACAGGCCTTAACTGGGCCATAATTTATCTTGGCTCGGTACACCAAAGCAGGCCGAGATGCCCTAGGATGATAGCGGCAAATGTTTATGCAGATTTTCTAAAAAATTAGTTTATGCAGACCCTTCCAAATAAGAAAAATTGTTTATGCAGACCCCATATTGTCTCTGATACATGGCATACTTTTGGCGCTACCGTGAAATTACTTGTTAAATACAGTATGTATCCTTTCTCATTCTTCTGTATGTGAAATGAACAAGTCAAACTCTTATGTGACATGAACAAGTCAAGATCTTATGTGCTGACATTGTACTATCATGTGCTAGTGTACAAACTAGTTGTATTATTGTGTTCCAAACTGTGAACTAAATGTGCGAATTCTGAGCTTTTTTGCATGATGACAATACCACATGTTGGCGCTAATTGCGGCATATATTAATTTAATCGTACAGAAGCATACAACTTCGAGTGATTAGTATAAGCTGGTGCGTACCCGAGCTGTCTGATGTTGGGCAAGTCAAGGCCACCATTTCTCTACCGCAAAAAGTTTATATGGCATGATTATAAGGTTTTGAGTACATCAAATTGATTGGGCACTTAGGAAGATTCAAAGCCACCTGTAACACCCTCGAATCGGCCCTATGCAAGTCTTAGCCCTTTCTGCCAAACCCGCATAGAAACGATTCAAGGACGCCCACCGGGCACTTTCGTGCGGGTGGAAAACAAAGTAATACCATTACACATCAGTCCTTGATGGGACCGACAGAACAGATATATATACAACAGCGACTCAACGAGTCAAGAATACAGATATACAATACAAGATCCAAATCACCTTGAAATCGATACAACGTTTGAGTATGGACAAGAAGCAAATTGGGCTAAGAGCCCTAAGAATAACCAATGGCGTCCATAACCCTGTCCAAGCCAAGCTAGAAGGGTAACCCTGCTAACGACGTCGATCTCAAACCTTCTAAAACAAAAGGGGTGCCGACAAAGGGCAAAGGAAAAAAGAGGAGCGTCAGTACTGAGGCCAGTACACAGCGAGGCTAGAATTCGGCGGCTCTCGCTTACATAGGTATGGTGGACTGAAGCGGCAGCGCAGCATGCACTAAACAACCTATAGAGACTCGATGCAACTGTCGGCTATGAGAGAGGGATAAGATAGACCTATTCGGGACCAACCTGATACGAACACCAATCATACCCATCCTGGTATTCTCCCTCGAGACCAAACGAGGAAGTCAAACCAAGGAACTCACACAGTTGGCAATTTTACTCATTCCGTTATAGTTGCAGCACTTACTATTCAAATATAGATAGCATGAGTCATCTTGGAGCATAAGTAGTGGGCAGTTTTAATTAACCATTCCGTGGTAGTTGGAACATTTACTAGTCAGATATAATTGTCCTGAGGAATCCCAAAACCCAGCAGTTATTGGCACTTTTATCACATTCCATTGGAGTTGCAATACTTACTAGGCAGGTATAGTATGACACAGATCACCACAGATCCACCAGTTGTTGGCATTTTTATTATCCATTCCATTGTAGTAAAGCTGATTACTAGTCACATATTAAGTCAAATTCATAGCACTACTTTAGTTATGCTTGTCCATAACCGCGGACACGGCTTTCAGAAAGTTTGACCCTGCAGGGGTGCACAAATAGCAAGACACACTCGATCAACCTCGAAAAACCAACTCAAAACCCAACGAGGCTTTCACGACAAAGCAATCACAGGATTCATAAATATTTCAGGGGGCCACCCCATTAAGCTACCCGCAACGAAGTTGGCCGGCTCCGACACGGACCCAAGGTTTGCGCCAATGGCTGTAAACGACTGGGAACCCGAAAGTGTGACTAGGCTTGTCGATACCGCGAAAACACTCTGCAATCCTAAACATTATAGGTGCTCCTCGCACAATCTTAAATAAAACAGTAATCATGGCATAAGTACAGGATAGTAAATAAAACCCCAAACTAGTTTGTGGCCCCAAGAAATAGAAATGAATCAAGCTCTGGCTCAGGGGGGGTCCATAAGGCCTCCCGGATGTGGATAGTGCGAAAAATAAAGGAACAGGTATCAAGTACTTGCGGTCCTACGGGACACAAGTGAGCGTGGAAGAACCAAATAACATCTATTGCCCACCGATGCCTCTACATTAATTATATCTAGCAATTTAATAGTTGTAATTAAAGACATGATCATCTCCACCGCAACCATCTACCAGCATTCCAACACTGTGGCACTCAACAACACGAGATCGCACCTGAGCAAGCAACTACGACTCGCAAGGCCAGCTATCTACCAAACAACAAGTATTAGGAGGTGTCCATGGCAATATAGAGGCTGCACGGGATATAACTGGTGCACGGAAACTAAAGCATCGCGACATGGATAGCAATAGATCAACAGGAGGAAATAAAGACTATAAATGCAAAATAGGTAGAAGGGGGAGAGATACTCGCCTGGAAAAAACACTGCCGAAGGTTAATATCCGGAGAACTTGTCGATACTCGCATCAACTCATCGGCCTAATCCGCGAAGAAGCAAACACTAGAAGAAACACCAGATGCAATATTTAATACTACGGTAGAAGATCCGGCATGCTTATGATATGATGCATGGCATGGCAACGATGCGGTGCAATTAGGCAATATGAAGTGGAACCGGGGTCTCGACGATTAATTAACAGGTTCAAATTATTTATCTACCCCGCAAATTTAAATGTTGAATTAACAAGGCGAACAGGGCATGGGTTCGCTACACAAATTTAAATGGAGTCCGGAATAAGACAAAGATATCCCGCATATAGAGTCCATATTTAATTTAGGTGAATTGACTATTTAACCCAACCCACCAGATGACATGTATGCAAGCATGATGATTTAATTATGCGACAAGTATATGTCATATTATAAAAATAGGGGCTTAGGGGCACACATCTAGGTTTGGAAGATCTTGGGTTCCGGGGTTTCAGGTCTGGGTCTCAGGGTTCGACAGGGGCACAGGGTCAACATAATCATTCTCAACAACAAAAGGAGAGCTTGGCGTTCCGGGAAGAAGGACTTGGTTTGGCGTCAGGGGGCCCATCGGATTCGCCCTGGTCGGTGTCGATCTTGTCGTCGCGAAGATCTTGTCGGGTCCGTGTATCGGGACGGTCTTGGCATTCTGGATGAAGAACTTGGCGTTCCGGTGGCGATCTTGGCGGTCTTCGGATCCGGGTCTTGGCGTCTGTGTAGGAGATCTTGACACCGGTGATGAAGAACTCGGGTTCGGAAAGGAGGTCTTGGCGTTCTGGTGGCGATCTTGGTTCGAGGTGGCTCGGGTCCAGCGGGATCGGTCTTCAGGGTCGGAGCTTCAAGGTTTGGTCTTCGGATCTTCGGATCCAGGGTCTTCGGATCCATGACGGCGCACCCGGGGTCTCGGCATCTGCAGTTCCGTGATGGAGGTCTCGTTGATCCGTGTCGAAGTTCTTGATGATCCCGACTGTAGATCTTGGGGATCGGGTTCTTGAGGAAAAACTTGGGGGTACTGCAACCACAACAGAGTTCCGGTCTCAAATTCAGGGTAGCCGCTGCAGTAGCACCACCTCATCATCGTATCAGGAAGCCCGGACGATGACATCAAAACCTAGCAGAAAACGGCCAAGGTACTATGTTGGGTGTACCCTAGTCAAACCAGCATGGCAAGACATGCTCGCACCAAGCAGAGCATCAACATCAGCAGGAAAACAACCCCACCGCGGGGCTGGGCGGGCACAAGTGGCACCAGGGTCAGATGCCGGCGGCCTCAACGCAGGCATCGACGAGGTGGAGCAGAGCATCACCACAGACACAAGCGAGGGCATGGGAAGCCGGGGTCAACGAGGCAGGGAGGTCGGAGTCGAGGCAGAACCTGTCGCGTGCAGGCGAGGATGCGCGCGCCAACGCGATGCAGGTTTGTGGCCCGAAGGAACTGCAGGAGGGGAGGGAGCTTGTGAGCGGCTGCGGCCTGCTCGGGTACAGGAGGTGGTGCTGGGGAAAAACCGCAGAGAGGACGAGGACGCGGCGGCCGGAGCTGCATGACGCGGGAGGGAGCGAGGAGGCGGAAAGGCGCCGGTGCAGAGGAGCTCCGGGGAGATGGGATCCTGGCGAGGGCGGACGGTCGAGGATGGGGCCCAGGGGAGGGGCGACGCCCGGGTCTAGGACGCGGGGGTGCCGAGGCGGTGGGGCCATGGCCGGGCGAGCTAGGACAGCGGCGACGGAGGCGCTCGGGGCCGCGGCTGCGGCGCGACCGATGGGCGACGCGGAGGGGTACCATCGGTTCGGGGCAGAGCTTGGCGTCACGAAGGGGGCCGAGTTAGAGCGGCGGGGCTCCTGGCGTTGGCTCGAGATGTGGGCAGGTGGCGGCAGATGGGGAGATGGAGTGGGGGACGCGCCCAGGTGGGGATTGGTCGGTAGGCAGGTGGGCGGGAAACGAGAGAAGGGATGGCAGCGACAGAGGGAGGGATAGGGGTTTGGTTAGACTAGGGTTTGGGGTGGCCTGGCTAGCTGGGCCTCGGGCCTGGCCGGCTAGGTTGCCCCTAAAAAAAACTTAAACTTTTATTTTATTTTTAAAACAAACTTTTGTAATTTGTCTTTAGGAAAATAAAATATCCAGGAAGATCTCGTTTTATAATTTGAAATAAAACGAGGCTAATTAGAAAACAAAATAGGGTTTTTGCAAAGATACTTTTATGATCAAACATGCATGATGATGCACAAAGCACAAAAACACAGCGATTTTCTAGTAGTGGTTTTAGCGGTGTGCCACAATACGACACCACTAACAACGGATCTCGCCCTCGAGATCCGCCTCATGGTACGAGGAAGAAGGCCGATGATCTGGGTCTTCTTGCTTCATATAGATCTTCGCGACACCACTAACAAGGGTTCTTGCTCCATTCGTCGAGAACACTCTGGAGAAACAAAGACGAAGAAAGAAGTCACAAGGCTACCTCTAACTTCAATTGAAGGAGTAATAGCATAGATCTGCCAATTCCATGTGCAGAGCGAATGATAAGAGTAGTGGTATGGTCATGACTCCATCCCGCACTCAAAGCATTACTCTCTACATGAATAGTAGAATTATGCAATCAAATCTCGAAATCAGACTGAAGATCTCGACAAGCAAGGTTCGGAAACAAAGGAGCGATGCAGGATCTGCATCGGATCTGGCGTAGATGATGTCGTCGCGTCGGAAAACACCGGAAGGCACGAAAAGGAACAAAGAGAAGTCCAACAGATGAAGGATTCCTCAGATAGCATGAAGACTAGATGTAGCAACAGCGTTACCAAAGGAGGAAGCGAAACCCTGACGGTGTGATGGAACCCAACCACGAGAATTCCTCGACTCGAAGAAAGGGAAGAGAGCAGATTCAAAACACACAGAGATAAGAGGAGAATAGCAGAGGGTAAAGAGTAAAACTAGACCTAATCAGATCTATCGAACCGATTTTGAAAAATAGTTTGACACTCTACTTCGGCCATTAGCTAGGTTATCCTACAAGCTGGACCAGTGGGGTATCGCAACTGCTGACCTCTGATACCACTCTATAACACCCTCGAATCAGCCCTATGCAAGTCTTACCCCTTTCCGCCAAACCCGCATAAAAACGATTCAAGGACGCCCACCAGGCACTTTCGTGCGGGTGGAAAACGAAGTAATATAATTACACATCAGTCCTCGATGGGACCCATAGAACATATATATATACAACAACGACTCAACGAGTCAAGAATACAGATATACAATACAAGATCCAAATCACCTTGAAATCGATATAACGTCCGAGTACAGACAAGAAGCAAATTGGGCTAAGAGCCTTGAAGAATAACCAATGGCGTCCATAACCCTGCCCAGGCCAAGACGGAAGGGTAACCCTTCTAACGACATCGATCTCAAACCTGCTAAAACAAAAGGGGTGACGACAAAGGGCAAAGGAAAAAGAGGAGCGTTAGTACTGAGGCCAGTACACGGTGAGGCTAGAATTCGGCGGCTCTCGCCTAGGTATGGTGGACTGAAGCGGCAGCACAACATGCATTAAACAACCTATAGAGGCTCGATGCAACTGTCGGCTATGAGAGAGGGATAAGATAGACCTATTCGGGACCAACCTGATACGAACACCAATCATACCCATCCTGGTATTCCCCCTCGAGACCAAACGAGGAAGTCAAACCAAGGAACTCACATAGTTGGCAATTTTACTCATTCCGTTATAGTTGCAACACTTACTATTCAGATATAGATAGCATGAGTCATCTTGAAGCATAAGTAGTGGGCCGTTTTAATTAACCATTTCATGGTAGTTGGAACATTTACTAGTCAGATATAATTGTCCCGAGGAATCCCAACAACCAGCAGTTATTGGCACTTTTATCACATTCCATTGGAGTTGCAATACTTACTAGGCAGGTATAGTATGACACAGATCACCACAGATCCACCAGTTGTTGGCATTTTTATTATCCATTCCATTGTAGTAAAGCTGATTACTAGTCACATATTAAGTCAAATTCATAGCACTACTTTAGTTATGCTTGTCTATGATCGAGATACTGTGCTCCAAGTCGTCCATAACCATGGACACAGCTTTCAGAAAGTTTGACCCTGCAGGGGTGCACAAATAGCAACACACACTCGATCAACCTCGGAAAAACCAAATCAAAACCCAACGAGGCTTTCACGACAAAGCAATCACAGGATTCATAAATATTTCAGGGGGCCACCCCATTAAGCTACCCGCAACGAAGTTGGCCGGCTCCGAGACGGACCCAAGGTTTGCGCCAATGGTTGTAAACGACTGGGAACCCAAAAGTGTGACTAGGCTTGTCGATACCGCGAAAACACTCTGCAATCCTAAACAGTACAGGTGCTCCTCGCACAATCTTAAATAAAACAGTAATCATGGAATAAGTACAAGATAGTAAATAAAACCCCAAACTAGTTTGTGGCCCCAAGAAATATAAATGAATCAAGCTCTGGCTCAGGGGGGTCCATAAGGCCTCCTGGATGTGGATAGTGCGAAAAATCAAGGAACAGGTATCAAGTACTCGGGGTCCTACGAGACACAAGGGAGCGTGGAAGAACCAAATAACATCTATTGCCCACCGATGCCTCTGCATTAATTATATCTAGCAATTTAATAGTTGTAATTAAAGACATGATCATCTCCACCGCAACCATCTGCCAGCATTCCAACACTGTGGCACTCAACAACACAAGATCGCACCTGAGCGAGCAACTACGACTCGCAAGGCCAGCTATCTACCAAACAACAGGTATTAGGAGGTGTCCATGGCAATATAGAGGCTGCACGGGATATAACTGGTGCACGGAAACTAAAGCATCGCGACACGGATAGCAATAGATCAACAGAAGGAAATAAAGACTATAAATGCAAAATAGGTAAAGGGGGAGAGATGCTCGCCTGGGAAAAACACTGCCGAAGGTTCATATCCGGGGAACTTGTCGATACTCGCATCAACTCATTGGCCTAATCCGTGAAGAAGCAAACACTAGAAGAAACACCAGATGCAATATTTAATACTACGGTAGAAGATCCGGCATGCTTATGATATGATGCATGGCATGGCAACGATGCGGTGCAATTAGGCAATATGAAGGGAACCGGGGTCTCGACGATTAATTAACAGGTTCAAATTATTTATCTACCCCACAGATTTAACTGTTGAATTAACAAGGCGAACAGGGCATCGGTTTGCTACACAAATTTAAATGGAGTCCGGAATAAGACAAAGATATCCCGCATATAGAGTCCATATTTAATTTAGGTGAGTTGACTATTTAACCCAACCCACCAGATGACATGTATGCAAGCATGATGATTTAATTATGCGACAAGTATATGTCATATTATAAAAATAGGGGCTTAGGGGCACACATCTGGGTTCGGAAGATCTTGGGTTCCGGGGTTTCGGGTCTGGGTCTCAGGGTTCGACGGGGGAACGGGGTCGAAGGAATCGTTCTCAACAACGGAAGGAGAGCTTAGCATTCTGGGAAGAAGGACTTGGTTTGGCGGCAGGGGGCGCATCGGATTCACCCTGGTCGGTGTCGATCTTGTCGTCGCGAAGATCTTGTCGAGTCCGCGTATCGGGACGGTCTTGGCGTTCTGGATGAAGAACTTGGCGTTCCGGTGGTGATCTTGGCGGTGTTCGCATCCGGCTCTTGGCGTCCGTGTTGGAGATCTTGACGCCGGTGACGAAGAACTCGGGTTCGGAAAGGAGGTCTTGGCATTCCGGTGGCGATCTTGGTTCGAGGTGGCTCTGGTCCAGCGGGATTAGTCTTCGGGGTCGAAGCTTTAGGGTTTGGTCTTCGGATCTTCAGATCCAGGGTCTTCGGATCCATGACGGCGCACCCGGGGTCTCGGCATCTGCAGTTCCATGATGGAGGTCTCGTTGATCCGTGTCGAAGTTCTTGATGATCCCGAATGTAGATCTTGGGGATCGGGTTCTTGAGGAAAAACTTGGGGGTACTGCAACCACAACGGAGTTCCTGTCTCAAATTCAGGGTAGCCACTGCAGTAGCACCACCTCATCATCGTATCAGGAAGCCCGGACGATGACATCAAACCCTAGCAGAAAACGGCCAAGGTACTGTGTTGGGTGTACCCTAGTCAAACCAGCGTGGCAAGACATGCTCGCACCGAGCAGAGAATCAACATCAGCAGGAAAACAACCCCACGGCGGGGCAGGGCAGGCACAAGTGGCACTAGGGTCAGATGCCGGCAGCCTCAACACAGTCGTCGACGAGGCGGAGCAGAGCATCACCACAGACACAAGCGAGGGCACGAGAAGCCGGGGTCAACGAGGCAGGGATGCCGGAGTCGAGGCAGAACCTGGTCGCGCGCGCGAGCACGATGCGGGTTTGTGGCCTGGAGGAACTGCAGGAGGGGAGGGATCTCGTGAGCGGCTGCGGCCTGCTCGGGTACAGGCGGTGGCGCTGGGAAAAAACCGCAGAGAGGACAAGGACGCGGTGGCCGGAGCTGCGTGACGCGGGAGGGAGCGAGGAGGCGGAAAGGCGCCGGTGTAGAGGAGCTCCAGGGATACGGGATCCCGGCGAGGGCGGACGGTCGAGGATGGGGCCCGGGGGGAGGGGCGACGCTCGGGTCGAGGACACGGGGGTGCTGAGGCGGTGGCGCTATGGCCGGGCGAGCTCGGACAGCGGCGACAGAGGCGCTCGGGGCCGCAGCTGCGGGGCGACCGACGGGCGACGCGGAGGGGTACCGTCGGCTCGGGGCAGAGCTTGGCGTCGCGGAGGGGGCTGAGTTAGAGCAGCGGGGCTCCTGGCGTCGGCTCAAGATGTGGGCAGGTGGCGGCAGATGGGGAGATGGAGTGGGGGACGTGCCCAGGTGGGGCTTGGTCGGTAGGCAGGTGGGCGGGAAACGCGAGAAGGGATGGCGGCGGCAAAGGGAGTGAGAGGGTTTGGTTAGACTAGGGTTTGGGGCGGCCTGGCTAGCTGGGCCTCGGGCCTGGCTGGCTGGGTTGCCCCTAAAAAAACTGAAACTTTTATTTTATTTTTAAAACAGACTTTTGTAATTTTTTAGGCAAATAAAATATCTAGGAAGATCTGGTTTTATAATTTTAAATAAAACGAGGCTAATTTGAAAACAAAATAGGGTTTTTGCAAAGATACTTTTATGATCAAACATGCATGATGATATCATGATGATGCACAAACAACAAAAACGCAGCGATTTTCTAGTAGTAGTTTTAGCGGGGCGCCACACCACCCAAACCATCTCAAAATATATCCTTTGCTGAAAATATGAGTGCATGCTGTAAGACTTGATATGACTGGGTTTTATGTCGATCAGTTAAACTCTCTTAATTACTTTCCATGTTAGAATCCTGCGCTACCCAAGTTCCTCGCTACGTAAAACTCTTAATAAGACGCCATATCGATCAGTTTTATCCCTTTCCAATTTCATTCTTTTCGATCTGGCGTAGGTACAACCAGGTCAAGTGGACCATCAACCTTCAGTACAATGTATTTTTACTACTCAGCCTATGAAAATGAATATTTCGACCCCACTTCGGACAAATAACTTCCCATAATCTTGCTTCAAAAAAATCTTCCCTTAATTAGCCTTTCGTGGTGAGCAGAGCCGCCAAACCCCAATATATATATTTTAGGATACCAACTACATTTTGTTTAAGCATGGGGCACCAACTACATTGAAGTTTCACTAAGGACCTAATGAAAAGATTGCACAGACCCAACACTTGCACAAAACCTTGCACATTTAGCATGCCGGGTCAAGTGGACTACCAACCCCCGACATATTCACTACATTAAATTTTCAGTGAGGAGATTATTAGAAAATAGTACATTCTACCCAACTCTAGCCCCTCGCTAATTTATCTTTCCGAGTTCAGGTCGGCCGTGGGCCGCTAACCCTCAACACATTGTTACCTGGTTTTTAAGAATGAACCACACTGAAAAAGTTTCGCTAAGGAGCCCACGATAAGAAGCCCATTGGTTCACAAGATTTGACCCAAGTTATTGTTTGTATCGCCCAAAATCGTCTAAATTTAGCATTTTCCATGCCATTATGATAAAGTATAGGACAAGTTTCGCCTACCCATGATGTATTTATACATACCATTGAGCATTTTTATGGGAAGTCATCAGGGTCGTTGCCTTTTCATTTTAAGTGATTTCAGCATTTCTAAATGTAATCTTTTCAAGGAGTGGCATAGATGGTTATGACGCAGTGGAAGCGCACGCGGTTCCCATTTATTGAAGGCTTGAGTTTGATTCCTAGTTTTATAAATATATAATATAGAATAATACAATCTATGTCGTTCTTTTATATTTTTTCCAGCATACACACGAAGGCTGACATCTGGAACTGAGCAACGTTGCCAAGGTCAAAACAGCAAAGTCCATCATACACACGTTGCATTTGCAGAGATGCTAACATGTTGGACCCAATATAGATCGTATACAAATGTTGCATTGAGCAACGTTGCCAAGTTTGAAACAGGGAGGGGAGAGCGAAGAAAAATCCAACATACACACGTTTCTTCTAATAAGAGGATGACATGTTGGGCCCAGCAATTGATTAAACGGCTGATGTAGCGAGCAAAGATATCAAGTTCGGAGCACGAAGGCGCGACCGAGGGAAAAAATCCATCATACACACATTTCTTCTAATGAGAGGCTGACATGTGGGACCCAGTAGCATGACTGAATGGTAGATGCATCGAGCAGCACTTTCAAGTTCGGAACATGGTAGTATGAGCGAAGGAAAAAATTCCATCATACACACATTTCTTCTAATGAGAGGATGACATGTGGGTCCCAGCATCCTGATTAAACGGTAGATGCATCGAGTAGTGCTATCAAGTTCAGAACAGGGTAACGCGAGCGAAGGAAAAAAATCCATCATGCACACGATTCTGCTAATGTGAGGCTGACATGTGGGACCTAGCAGCCTGGCTAAATGGTAGACGCATTGAGAATATATATCGAGTTCAAACCCGGGAGGCGCGACCAAAAAGTATGGTCCAGTAGAGACACTAACGTCCGGGACCCACATGCCTCAAAAGACTTCTGCGAGTCAACATCACGCGAGGAACCAAAAATCTTGCTTCTGCCACGCGCCAACCGAGCTTCCTCCACTTTTTAGCGGTTCCGTCATAGTAGAGGGCCACGAAACCACAAAAACATTTTCCATCAGCCACGGTCGAGCCGAGAATTTTGTCGTGGAAGACTCTCCTTGTACGGCGACCATCAGACCAAGTCGTTGCAGAAGGATATATTTCTTGTAGTGAACCAAAATTGGATAAGCAGGTATTTGTAGGTTATCCCAAAGGAAAAGTTGGTATTCCACCATAACATGGAAGAAAAAAGTGTTTGTCATTTAGAATGTCAAGTTTCTTGAGAAAGAAGTTTTCGCGAAAAGTTAAGTGGGAGGACAATAGAACTTTGATAAGGTCATTGAACCTTAGCTATATGTGGTGTCCTAGAAGCAGCCATAATTCTCATGGATCCCGTGCCTTAAAAGTTGTGGTCATGGAGATCTAAGTTACTATTGAATCGCGTAGGTCGGGTAAATAATCAAATAATAAGATTTGAGATTAAATCATTATTGTTTTACAATGATGGACCAACTACATGCAAAGAAGCGATGATGGGCCGTAATTCCATCAAATGGCTTGCAGCCATAAAATCCATGATAGTTCTATACATGAGAAACCAAGTTACTGAACTTGGAAGAACCTCTGAAAGGCATAGAGCCTATCAGTCATATTTGGACCTATAAATAAACATACATGAATGTTTCACATCTATGAAATAGTCGCCATGTCGGATAAAGAGTTTACGACAATGTTCAAGGAGTTGAATACGACATGATTCAGCAACCACTACATATGTCAATTGTTGTATATGCTAGTTGAACAAACAAAACAATGTTCCTCTAATAGAATGGTTACCTAGGATACATACATGACACTGTCCGAAGGGTTTTTTTAAATCAAAGGATACTAAAAAGGCATGCAAACTTAAATAGTTGAAGTAAGCATAACGGAGTTGGAATCTTCACCGTGATGAGCATGTTAAAATGTTTAATTTCATCAGGGGCCAATGAAGATGCTCGCATTTGCAAGAAATTAAGTGGGAGCGCTAAGACATATTTCTAATACATTGTGTATAAGACATATTGTTGATTGGAAATGATGTATCTTTTATTGACACGAGTTAAGGATTTCATTAAAATTAGATTTAAATGAAAGTTTTGGGCAAAATTAGAATATTTGGCATCAAAGTGTATTTGGATAGATTGAGACGTTAATATGGTTAAGCCAAATGTACATAGTTGAATTATTGAATGAGTTCAATATGGAAACAATGAGAAAGGTTCTTGCCACATGGAAAAGATTGAATCAAGATTCAAGTGTTTTGACACTTGGTGAGTAAACTCACATGAATATCTTGATAAACAAGATTCAAGTGTTTTAACACTTTGTGACTAAAATCACATGAATATCTTAATCAATCATACTGTGATATGTACATATCCAGATATGTACTATACTCTAAATGTTATGAGCATATACTAGGGTGACTCATAAGATGATCATTGGACAGTAGTAAGGATATTCTTATGATCTTTGGAAGAAAAATAATATATATTCTATATGTAGAAGTGACAGAAAACTCATTGCAAAGTGTTACATTGACACTATACAGATAGTTCATTGTAAAGTGTTACATTGACACTATATAGATAGTTCATTGTAAAGTGTTACATTCATACTAGTTTTTTGTCACAAGATACAAACTAAGTTTATCTCAATTTAGGCTATAAGTTAAGGTGGCACAATGTAATGGAAGGAAGTTCCATGATGTTTTTGGATAAGCTCCAAAAGGTTAAGGACATTGTGACGGATACTATAATGAAAGGCTAAGTATAAGACTGCTATAGTAGCAGCAAAGGAACTAGGTGTGCTTCTCCCTGGGCCAGTAATATGAAAATCTATTGTATGACAATAGTGTCAACATGTTTTCAGCTCAAGGAACTAAGGTCTCACCAAAGGACCAAATTTATACAAATGCCATCTCATTTGAGAATGAGTGATGCGTAGAGATGCAAAGACATACAAATACACACAAACCTAAAACCATCGAATCCGGAGATTATGTTTGCCACTTGCAAACGCGTATATACAACACCAGAAAGCCATATGTGTTGAATGCGCAAGTTTTTAAAACTAGATTATTGACTCTGGTGTAAGTGGGAGACTGAAAGGAATATGGTCGAGAGGAAATAATAAAATGATTACATTATATTCCATGTTTACGATAAATTTTTATTTCTCATGCTATTATTGTGTTAACCAGAAATGTTAATACATAATAAACAAATAAAAGGTTCCTAGTAATGCCTCTCATTACACTAGCTTGTTGATTAACAGATGATCAAGGTTTCCTGATCATGACATTGGATGTTGTTAATAACAAGGTCACAACATTGGATGAATGATGTGATGAACATTCTCCTAAAGTATAGTAACACGATCATGACATTATGTTTACACTACTATAACGTCAGTCAAAGTAACTCTAATCCTTATACCATGAGATCACGTCAATCACTAACTCCAGAAGAGTACCTTGATTACATCAAACGTCACACCATAACAAGGTGATTATAAAGATGTCGTCAGATAATTGGAAAGTGTCAGTTGAGTCTCGTGGATCAAGAGTGGGATTTGTCCATCCTGATGATGAAGAGATATACTCAGGGCCCTCTCGGTGATATCACATTAGCATAGCTTGCAAGCAAGTGATAACGATCACTAAGAATGTTATATCACAGGAATGACAAAAGAGTACTTTTCAGTAATAGGATCGACCTAGGTATGGATGATACCGAATGATCAGATCACCGACAAGCAAAATATCGCGAGACGAAAGGAATTGGTTACTACGAATAAAGGCCACACGATCACTAAGTCATCGGTTGAGCTGGTGGGAGTCATTATGGATCTCTAGGTCCCACTAATGATTATTGATTGGAGAATGTCTTGATGATGTCCGCTCAGTTCGTGGCCTGAAGGGAGACACACTTAAGGGTAGTCGATGCATTTGAGTGGATAGGGAACACCAGAGAAAATACTAGACAGTGCATGAATTTTTCTGATAAATCTGTCAGAATAGTTTTGGTGTATCAGAATATTGTGAGGGAGTGAAGTGTTCATTAAATGAAGTTCTCATTAAATTGAGTGGCATTGAACCAAGTGAATTAAATTGCTTTAATTGAAATACCTTTGATTTTTGAGTGGGAATTAATGGAATTATGGTGACCCTTTGATTTGTGTGAGTGGAGACTCCACTACCATCAAGAGGGGAGATGTGGGGCACCACTAGGGGCTGGTTTATGGCCTTTGGGTGCTGCCCTATCTCCTATAAAATGAGGAGGCGGAGACCCCTCTACACACATCATTACACTCACTCATCCCCTCCTCTCATATGCCCTTTGGTTGGCATCTTCCTCCCCTTCTAGCCTTGTCCATTGCAACGAGCGAGGTGCTTAGGCGAAGCACTACTCAAGATCTTCTCCACCACCATCACCACCATGCCATAGTGCTACCAGAGTTCCCAAGGATCCGCTACTTCCGCTTCCCAACATGGAGCAAGTGACGGGAGTCGTCAGCACATCGTATGCGTGACTGATTACGGAGGTGCTACCCTCTTGTGGTGTTGATCGTCTGCACGTCCTTGAGGAAGGTCGTGTACACTATACATCAGCCATGTTTTGCGGGAATGTTATCCCGCTTTATGGTCTTCGAGGGTGAGTCCATCTGAAACCGTTGCAAGTACCGACTAGATTCAATCTTGGTAGTTGCAAACAGTGGTGTCAGAGACATGTCATGCAAAGATGCTTTGTACGTTTAGAACACATGTGAATATGTGGGCACTGATGATCATGTTACTGCATCATTCATGTATATTGGATATTAGCGGCATACTGGGATGAAGCGGCCCTGACAAACTTTACATGTCCTCACAATGAGACCTGTTCGACGCTTGACATGCAACTAGTTTTGCATAAGTGGCTAGCGGGTGTCTGTCTCTCCCACTATAGTTGATACCTGATTTACAACGGGTTGCTAAAAATTTGATTATCATCGTTGTGGTTCCTTTTTCATAGGTAAGATCGATTCTATCTTCGAAAGCCCAAAGCCACGTAAAATATGCAAAAGATACATTAGAAGCATCTAGTTTTATTTTTGCTGGGCATGTGTCATGATATGATAAATGTTATAATTTTAGTAGGATGGCCATAGGCCGTGGAGAAAAAGAAGATATGTCGCCATCTTCTGAATCATGCCCTGGCCACTCCAAGTCGTAGTCTCGCACCACGCTGCCATAGGAAGAAGTAGGTGTCGTGGTCTGTCAAGGCCGGGTTGCATTTCCCCGTTGGCCAAATCAGGCGCTACCTCAAGGGTGCATCTTCTTGTAGTAAACAATATTGTCGGTGTGAGTTTCCAACTATCATGAAATAACATTCTCAATTTTTCGAGTGATAATGAGATTGTTCTTTGCCGTAAAGAAAGTTCGAAGAATATTGGATCTGAATACCACAAAACAAGTTTTTAGACCTATATAGTGGATCAGCATGTTGTACTTACGATTCCCATGTTTCATGAGCTTTCAAACTTCCTAGCTAACTCTTCCCACTTGAATGACTTTATGACGATTTATCGAAATTAGGTCAAATTTGAACTAGAACTAAATTGTAGATTGCTTTGAAAGTTTTATGAAAAAGCTTTTGGAGGTACACATCGAGGGGTGAAAATTAATATATCAGAAACCACCGAGAGCTTTGACGATAGGTTCAATTTGTTGCTAAGATTTTGCATCTTGACAATTTAACGAAATTAGGTCAAACTTGAGCTACATGTAAGCATGATAGATTTCTCTTGAATTAAATGTCTTTCCGGAGGTAGATGGGTGCAAATCCTTGTAGTAAACAATTTCATCAGTGTGAGTTTCCAACTAGAGGAAAGGACATTCTCAATTTTCCGAGTGATGATGTGATTGTTCTTTTCCGTAAAGAAATTCTGAACAATATGGATCTCAATGCCACAAAGCAAGCTTCTAGACATATTAAGTGGACCAACATGTTTTACTCAGGATTCCCATGTTTTATGGGTTTTCAAGCTCCCTAGTGAACTCTTCACACTTGAATGACTTCATGTCAATTTATCGAAATTAGGTCAAATTTGAACTACAACTAAATTACAGGTTGCTTTTAAGGATTTACATAAAAACTTTATGAGCACTACTAGAGAAAAGCCTATAGGAGACATGCACATTAGAGGCACATTTACACCATATGCGCCTCTGATAATATAGGCGAGACGCACCATGGATCCATGCGCCTCTAGTAATTTCATGGGCGAGGCACATATCTGCAGGATGCGCCTCCACTATCATCTGTACGGATGATACCTGGCACCCCCATCTTCTGCGAGGTCCACCAGCCGGACATGCGCCTCTAGTACTTAAATAGGCGAGGCGCATATGTGGCAAATGCGCCTCGCATATCTTGGGTGGGCTCGGGTGGAGATCGGTGGTCTAATACGAGAGGCACATATTGCAAGATGCACCTCCGATAGTTTCAATAGGCGAGGCGCATTAGGGAGTGTGCGCCTCAAGCAACCCCTGCGTGCCATGGTAGCCGCATAGGCGAGGCGCATGTTGGCATGTGCGCCTCAGATAGTTCAGACTATTAGAGGCGCATTTACTGCAATATGTGCCTCGCATAACCTGGCTCACTTTTTCTACACCTTTTTGGCACATGCACCCCACTCACTTTCCTCACTTCTTCCTCTCCACCCAAAGACAGATTTGGTCGACCCCCTCCTTCTCCCCACCTCATTTCCCACATTGATTCACCATAGAAGCTTGCTCAATCTCCATTGGTTGACACTCACATGTAAGTGAAGTTTCTTGCTCCTCTAGATCTACAACATGTCCCTTTACTTCTCCTACGTCTCTCTTGCGCAAGTTGTCGTTGGAGGAAGCGTGAAGGTGTTGCTTGCATGCTCATGCGCGTTGTCGGCCACACCGCGACTATATGATTGTGTTATGGTGCATGCTTCTTTTTGTGCATGGATTTCATTTGAGATGCCAATGTTTCACCATAATGTTGATTAATTTCTTTTCTGGCAAATTTCTGGCACTCGCGGATGTCCTCTTTTTCGGGGAGGTCATGCCAAATTTTTTGGGCAATCCAGATGTCCATATATGCTCTAATTATTCTCTTGCTCTTTGTACCACGCGTAGGCGACCATGGTCCGACCACTGATTCACAAAGCCCTCGTGAATAGGTGGATGAGATGCACGAGGGACGATATGGCACGCACAAACAAGACGGATATAAGTTGTTTGTGTCGCGACTGCAAGCTGATGTATCTGATAAGGCACGATTCCGGAATGCTGGAGTCGCACCTGCTCTGACATAGTTTTGTGGATGGCTGCACTCAGTGGATACGTGATGATGAAGATGATGATGAGGATGTCAATAATGGTGAAGATCAAGATACCGGTCATGATCACGAAGATTAAGGCACCGACGACAGGGCAGGTGATGATCATGAAGATGAGGGTGGCGTCGAGCATGAACACGAAGATAATCAAGGTGGCACCGGGCATGAACATGAATATCAAGGTGTCGACCATGATTCGAGCTGGTTGTGAGACCCTCATGTCCAAGATCTGCTTCTCAAGGAGACTAGTAACACCAGAGCCGCCGCTAGAGTGAAATCTAAGCTAGAGCAAATGAAGAAAGACGCGGTCACTCCATTGTTTGATGGATGCAATGACGGTGATACCCGTCCGAATGTAACGCTCAAGGCTATGGCGATGAAGGCGAAACACAAAATGACCGACGAATGGTTGGACGACAACATTGGATTCTGGCACGATATTCTTCCCAAGAAGGGGAACACATGTCCGACTAGTATCGCTAAGGCCAAGAAAGTCGCGTGCCCTCTCAATCTACCGCATGTGAAATACCACGTCTGCATAAATGATTGCATCATCAACCGGGGGGAGGACGCGGAGAAGACCACGTGTCCGGTGTGCAAGACCTCTCGATATAAGAGAGGGACCAAGAAAGCTCCTAGAAAGGTGGTGCGGTACTTTCCTCTAACTGCTCGTCTGCAGCAGTATTTCGCGGACCCTAAGGAAGCAGAGCTCATGCGCTGGCACGCGGCAAGAAAGAGGATAGAAGACGATGATCCGGAGAAGTAGGAAATGTTGAGGCACCCTTCAGATGCTTGCTAGTGGAAGGCGTTGGACCTCCAATATTACCAACATTTCGGGAAAGAGTCAAGGAACCTAAGGCTGGGCATGAGCACCGACGGACTCAATCCGTTCGGAAGCCAGAGCAGCACACACAACACCTGGCTCGTGTTTGTATGGATCTACAACCTCCCTCCCTGGTTGTGCATGAAGAAGAAGTACGTAACCATGAGTATGCTGGTTCAAGGGCCAAAACAACCCGGTACAGACATCAATATGTATCTCATGTTGTTGAAAGAGGAGCTAGCCATATTATGGGCAGAAGGAGCCTGTACGTGGGACGCCTCGAGACAAGAATACATCAAGATGAGCGCGGCGATGATCATGATGGTGCAAGACTATCCGAGTTATGGATACTTCTCAGGGCAGGTGGTCCAAGGATTCTATGGGTGCGTTAGGTGCAAAGATAATACAACGTACCGCCAGCTACAGAAATATCCCGGGTCTAGGAAAACCGTGTTCCTTAGGGCTCAGAGGTGGCTTCCCAAGAATCACGCCTAGAGAAAGCTAGGAGATCTGTTTGATGGGGCGGTCGAGCGGCGTGCAAATCTACGAGTTGTTGAATAATTGGAAGGAATTCCCTACACCGGGAAATACCCAGAAGAAGCCAGAGCCACTTCTAAAGGTATGGAAGGCGTGGTCTATTTTCTGGGACTTTCCATACTGGAAGATCCTCTGCGTGCCTCATAGCCTCGATCTAATGCATATCACGAAGAACGTGGGCGAGAGTCTGCTTGCCACCCTCCTTAACATCAACAACACCAAAGATGGGCTGAAGGCAAGGAACAACTTGAAGCATATGGGCATCAGGGATGAACTTCAACCACCACCTAGCGATGACGAGGAGGATGAGACGGAAACGCAAAATAGCCATCATCGCAAGGGCAAAAAGCATGTCAAGAAGGGCGAGGTTAAGCTCAAGGCCTCGTGCTTCACTCTGAGTAAGAAGGAGGCCATACCGTTTATGAAGTGCCTCCTCGGAGTCAAATTTCCGAACGGCTACGCGGGGAAGATAAGCCGATGGCTAGACGAGGCGAAGCAGCGCTTCAGCGGGATGAAGTCTCACGACATCGTCGTGCTGATGACGCAGGTACTCCCGGTCACGATCCGAGGTATAATGGACAAGCACGTCGGTGAAATGTTGTTTGGCCTCTGCAACTTTTTCGACGTGATCTCACGGAAGTCGATAGGGATTAAGCAGCTCACGAGGCTACAAGACGAGATCGTGGTGATACTATGCAAGCTCGAGATCTATTCCCCCTCCGCATTCTTCGACGTCATGCTTCATCTGCTTCTCCATGTCATGGAGGATATCGTCCAACTCGGTCCTCCGTTTCTGTGAAGCATGATGCTGTTCGAAAGGCTCAATGGACACATCAAAGGATACGTTAAGAACAGGTCCCGTCCAGATGGAAGCATAACAAACGGCTTCCTGGCCGAAGAGTGCATCTCTTTCTGCTCGAACTTTCTACAAACTGATACCCCTCTTGGTCTGCCATTCAACAAGCACCTCGGGAGGCTCGCTGGATGCGGTCACCATGAGGGTCGGCACCCAAAGCACTGTACACCACAATCCTACCTAAGAAAGGACTCCCATTCAAAAGAAGTAGTGAAGATGTCCTGGACCTCACCTATGCAACCGTGACAAAGAAGGGCAAAAAGACGACCATTGTCAAGAAATGCTAGAGCGCTCCGACCATTGTCAAGAACCGTCGTGTGTGTGTGGCATACTATTATGTAGCTAAACATTCATAATTATCATTTTTGTATGTTATAATATTGCATTGAGAATATTATGTATCGACGAGACACATTCATAATACTCACTTTTGTTGTTTTGGCAATATTTAAATTTTTAAAATATTTCTAGTATATTTTATAGTTCATATTGTGTTTGGACAATGTTTTTACATGAAAAATGGCCTTCAAAAAAGTTTTCAAAAATATGTGGCCCCCAGGATTTGAACCTGGGTGGCTAGGGTTTAGAACAATACAAGGGTTGATACGAATGGGCTAGGGTGAGTTTGTTGATAGATACAGCGCACTACGCTAGTTGACTAGTAGTGAAAATAGTCGAGGCGCATATGCCCAGAATGCACCTCGCGTAAACTTATGCGAGGCGCATTTTCAAATATGCGCCTTGCATAAGATGGTACCTGTCACTTTCTCTCTGGGTTGAGTTGATCGACTAAGGAGCCTCTATGTACTACTCTGCAACTTCTCGCGCCGCCGTCCGCTTCCTGCTGTTGTCCGCTGCCGTCCGCTTCCTGCCACCGTCCGTGCCCGCAGCAGCTCGCTGTCCGCGCCCGCAGCAGCCCGCCATCCACCGTCGTCGAGGTGAGCCCTAACCCCCTTCCCCTAACCCTCTTCCCTCTCTCTAACATCTCAGCTACCAGCCATAGGGAGGAGGAGCCCGCCCGCCCCATGGAGGAGGAGCCCGTCGCAGCCCCGTGCTCGAAGACCTGCTGCCCGCTGGCCACCTCATCTGCCACCTCGTCTGCAACCTCACCTGCGTCGAGTTCCTGATCTGGTAATTCTCTTGAGCCGTGCTATTTTGGCATGCGACCTGGTGGTTGTCAGCTTGTTACTAACTTTGCTAATGCATTGTGAATGTTTTGAACCGATGAATTCAAAGATGGTCAGTGTGTTGATTATGAAAAATGCAGAGTAGGTTAAACATATTGCCATGGTGCTGTGTAGGACAGATGCTATATTTGATCTGTTCTCCCAAGTGTATGTGATATGCTTATGTGGGCTATACAGTATTAAGTTGATAGGTACATATTCGAATTATTTTAAATACATGTGTATGTGTTCTGCTTCTATGTAGAGGATAGATGTTGTCTTATTTCTCATAGCTTGCTTGTCATCTCCTCTCTCTAGTCTTGCTTACCTACACAATCTGATAGGAGCAGATTCTACTTTTTGCTAAGCCATTTAGTTTCAAAATCAGCATATGCAGCAATGTACCAGAATTTCAGGGTAGACTTATGTATGTAAGGCCTCTCGGAAGGCTGCTTTAATCTCAGGTCTGAAGTATTTTGCAGAAACCAGGTATGACAAATAAATATGACATTGGTTCGAATAAGTGCATTCAACACCAAATTGTTGAACATACATTCCAAATAAGCACACTTCTACACCTTTTATTTTTTGGAACTGAAGAACAGCCTGCCAAACACTCAAATAGAACAATGGATATTAAAGTCTGTTGTCACCAAATTGTAATGTCAGGTACAAACTATGACCACAAGACCTTCTGCCCCACTAACCTAACAATACAAAACAGTTGAATTTATAACTTCCTGATGCTTCTTATCCACCTGGGTTTGTATTTTATTTTACTATATTTTCCCTTGAGAGATTGAGAGATGCCATGCAATATTGAGATCAGTTCTAGTCAAGTATTAGTAGTAGCCTTTGTTTTGGGATTCCCGGTACCAATAAAAGGCCCGAAATTAATGTTACTTAGTTAAAGAATAGAGCAGAATCAGTAAGAGAATTGTACCACCAAACTCTACTAAAAATATATTATTTAATTTAGTGAGACACCAACGGTAGAACAAAATCAAATGCCCAACTAAACTTGTCCTCCACTTGTATAATGACGTGCAGAACATACCGACTCTACTGTGCAGATAAGCATATACTAGGCAGAGTTAAACAATAATGATGTACATCTACTGCACACAGCAAGTTTTGATTTAGTGCAGCGAATTTACATCTACTGTATATATATGTGCATGCTCAATCTGGTTTCTAGATAGCGTGTTTCCCCTAATTTTAATTCCTGACCTGTGTTTGTGTATCTGGTACACAACATGTACATCTGGTACTACAATATGTACATATGGTTCTTATTATTTGTGATGTACATCTGGTACTACAACATGTAGATCTGGTTTTTATTCTTTGTGATGTACATCTGGTACTAATGAACTGTGTTTGTGTATGTTGGCAGCATACACAAAATGGTTGTGTATATTGTGTATATTCTGCATATATTGTGTATGCACACTGAGTTTTGGAGTTTTATGCATATATTGTTTATGTTGTCCAAAATGGCTGCGTTTGTGTATGGTGGCAGCAAAATATTTGTGTTTGTGCCTATTTCGGCTTTTTTGTGTAGGTTTTTTTTTTGAGTTGCCAATGTTTTGCCCGAATGTTGATTCATTTCCATTCCGGCAAATTTCTGGCACTCCTAGACGTAGAAAATTAGCAAAGGTTATGTCGAAATTTTTCGTGAATTTTTGTGCTTATTAGTTCCATTTATTTGTGTGTTTAGAAATGTCGACGGAGCATGGCCCTTCTAGCAAGAAGTCCTTTTTGGGAGCAGCAGGCAGAGATGGAATCCCAAGAGGACCCGGAATTCGTTCCGCGGGACGACGAGATGGAGGCGGACGAGGATATGTCGCCGGGCGATGAGGAGATGGGGGACACGGATGGCGACGCCACTACCACTGATGGCGGAGGTGAAGCTACTACAGACGGTGGTAGCACATCGAAGAAGGCCTAGAAGGAGCGTGCCCCGATCATGGTCGACATCAAAAGGTCCATCATCACAAGCGTGAACGATGAAGGTGCGCCTTTGGAGCCGGCCGAGTTTGTCGCGGGTTACTCAAACCAGCTCGCGGCAATCCTCAGGCACACCGTCACGATCAACACGGAGAACCTGAAGGCCGAAGAGAACAGGGGGTTTCGCATCCAGCTCTTCCGAAATCTGCACGCAAGATACGCGTTCCCGGGTGATGAGGAACACAAGTACAATAACGACAATCTCAAAGGGAATCTGGTGAACAAGTATGCCCTCGAGAAGATGACCAAGGCCTTGTAGAATTGGAAGGCCCAGGTGAAGAAGCTGATTTTCGAGGACGAGCTAAGTTATTCAGAGGTCGTCAAGAAGGAGCCTCTGGTCATGGAAGAACACTTTAAGGTCTTCAAGACCAGATGTGAATCCTCCATGGGCAAGGCCAAGAGTCAGTACTTCAAGGAGTTGCACGAGAAGAACATTGGTACCCACCATCTCAGCTCCGATGGTTATAGAGCTACAATTCCCAAATGGGAGAAGGAGGACGCCGATGCTCGTGCAAAGGGGTTGACACCTCCCTTTGACGACATAAAAGAGCCGCAGGAAAAGCACTTTATCAGGGCCCGGTTTGCCAAGCCGAAAGGGAGTTCTGATTATTCCTTGGAGCCCACCGGCCCCTTTTCTACGAAGGTGACGGACTTCATGAGAAAATATGTAAGTAGTTTGCATGCAAGTTGGTTAATTGCATTCACGGTTAATCAATGAAGTCTAGTTTTTTGATCAAATGCTTTGCGTTCCTTGTGCGCAGGACGAGGAGTGTAGGAGCTCCTCATCCCAGGGGTCGGCGCCTGTCGCGAAGTGGGACACCACTTTTAACAGGGCGCTGAACCGGCCCAAGAATGTCAAGCCCCTAGCGGCCCTGTCATCGACTGGTCGTGTGGTCGGCTTTGGAGGCATAACATGGTCCGAGTACTATGGCACCACGGAGCAGAAGGGTAGGAGGCAGGCCGAAAGCGCCGAGGTAAGACACCTAAGGGAATAGGTGGAAGCCTTTCCCAATATAGTCCAAGATGCCGTGAAGCAGGCTATGTCGGCTGTTGAGACAAAGTTCCAAGAACAAGTTCATACACAAGTCCAGGCACAAGTCCAGACACAAATGAACGATAAGCTCAACACCATCCATCCTACCTACATGGAAAAGTACATCAAGTGGCAGAAGGGTGGTAAACGCGGGCCGCCATCGGTTCCCAACCTCAACAGCGCCCAATCGGACAACATGGCATGGCCGGAGGCGCTGGTGACTCCTCCAGCGAGGCCGATGGTGGTGGAGACTCCTCCAGCTCCGGAGCTTAACTTGCCCACTGCGGCCCGCACCACCGTGCCATCAGGCAGCCACTCCGCCACTTGCGCGCTCAATCCTGCCGGCAGCGGTGCCTCGACCTTGGCCGAGTTCGACACCCTCAAGGTAACTAACTAATTAAAGCGAGAGTTGGGAGGCTTAACCACACTGATGACTTGATCTTCGTTTTACTGACGCCCGGCCTACATGTCTTTCGCAGGGAGACACTCCTTGCACTCTAATGCACTAGGTGGGCGGCCAGTTGAAGGATGTTGCCAAGGGTACTATCGTTCAACCAGAGAACCGCAAAATGCACAATGTCACAATCCCACCCGACATGATGAGGGTCAGATACAGTATGGTGCTTCCGGGCTACGAGCAAGTGGAACCTCCCTCTCAACCTCAAGGATGGGATGATGAGGAGACGGCGGTGGTCCTCAATACCGGCTTCGGCTACTTGTACCTATAGTCGAAGAGCCAGATCCGTTTGGGGACGGAGGACCAGCTCAACATCACCCCAGAGGCAGCACAGCCAGCACAACCAACACATGATGAAGACTTCGAGATGGAAGACTTGGACAACATGGAAGAGGATCCCTATGATGATGTTGAAATTGATCTGAACTTCGGCAACCAGTTTGTTAACACAAGGTTTTTGATTGGTATGAGCCGGGACCATCAGGAACACATCAAGTTCCCGATACCCAACTAGCACCGGCGAAACCCCCTTGCCAGGTGCGTCTCTTCCCAACTACTCAGGAGACACCGCCACCCGCCCCCTTCACCGAGCCTCTGAGGCCAGCAGTTCCTTTGATCATCTCCAGCACCCTTCATAAGGTGATCGGTGAGGTGAACGCGGTGGCAAACACCCGAAAGGGACCGAAGAAGCGCGGTCGCAAAAGTAAGCCTAAGGGTGACCCGAGCAAGGGTCCAAATCTTGTTCTCCGGGCTCAGGACGGCCCTGTGGGGCAAGCCAGGAATCAGCAGCACGTGGCAGGTGCACCGATGATGTGTAACTCGTTGCTCGAGGTTGCAGGCTCTCAAATGCGCAATCTGCATTATAGCTGTCTCACAATTGAGGAGTGCCGCATTCACGAGAATGATCAGTCGCACCTCGTTTTCAATGCTAAGGTGCCTTATGTGCCGTGCTTCGTTACTGTACCCCCCGGGGATATCTTCTACCTGTGGCATTCCGAGATCTTCGACATGTTGAACGGGTTCCGGCTGCACAATACCCTAGTCTGGCTATTCTCCGTCAATATAGCCATGCAGATCACCAGAGACAAGATCCCGGGCATCCAAATAGTGGATCCCTACTTCATGCGGGACGTCGTCCTGAAAGATGTCGAGAACATAGCGCTGGCGACCAACTACATCTCAACCTTCCTGCAAACATACTCGGACAAGGATGTGATTCTCCTTCCCTACCATCCCATCACGGAGGATGATTAGACAGGCTGCGTGCTCATATGCTTGAATTTGAAACACTCAACACCCGTGTACCTCGACTCAAACAGTGTGCACCCAAAAAACTACACCAATATCAAGAACATTCTTGATGGTGCTCTCACTGGCTACGTCCCAGCGGGAGGCATCAAACCGGCAACACCATATGTGAAGTTTGGCGCGCACGTGTTCCGCCACAACACCAAGTTCGCCTGCGTCAAGCAGCCATCTGGCAGCAGGAAGGATGCCTTCTATGCCATTTACCACATGAAGGCGTTCTTCAATGACATGGAGAGCAAAACGCTGCCATCTGACCTCGCGAAGTGGGCTGAAAGGCTTGCAACAACACATGATCGCAACCTCAGGCAGCACATCTTCGACATCCAGTAGGAGCTCGCGACAATCGTGCACCAGGGAGTCATGAAATCCGGGGGCGTCTTCTATGGTGGCAATACACCGCCCAACAGGGAGAGAGACAAACGCTTAGGGTTGCAGGGTGACCGCAGGACGTTCATGCAGATGGCGAAAACTCGACTGGGCTTCATCAATGCCCCCTAAAGCCGACTCAATAGCAGAAGAAGTCTTGATGATTGCATTTCCTGGGTAGCTAGCTGTTAGTTCCGAACTCGTGTTGTAACCTCTTATCACTATGTTAAACTTGCCTAGAAAAACCTCTAGAGTATGTTTCGTCAACCATTGAACTTTATTATGAGCGACACTAGCTACTTATTTGTGTTATGAACTATTTTAAGTGCTTGTTGCTTTTCATTCGTTATTGCCGTCCTACTTCTTGTGGTTTGCTTTCTTTGTCTTTCTTCGAAATGCCGATGATTAAAACGTGTTGTGGCGTCATGTGCGTGACCATCCCATTGCTGGATCTGGTGTGCCAAGTAGACTGGAGGTTTGTGCATATACTCTACTTGCCGCACCAGATCCATTAGCGACATTGTCATTTTCCGTGCCCAGCATAAGTATGAGGCAACTATTTCATCTCGTAGCCCCAAATTCGAGAGAGGACAAATATTTTTAGGTTCATATACATAAGACATAATATGTTCAAGGGTAAGCCAAGGAAAGGATTATGGGTCCACGGCAACGACTCCTTTCGACACATCAAACTTGAATTGAGTTGTTTCTGTGGAGACCAAATCCTTTCCTTGGTTTACCTTTGGACATAATATGTCGATGCTATATGAATCGTGGAAGTATTTCTCTTCTTTTGTCTTTGGCGATACGAATAGATTAGATAGCGTGAATTAAATGTAATTTCAAATATATCATTGTAGCCCCAAAGTAGAAAGGAAGAAAGACATTACTTCTCTATTCGTATAACACTCGCGACATTGTTATATGAATCGTGGAATGATTTCTTTCCTTTCGTCTTTGGCGATACAATGAAATGATAAACTATTTTATCTCGTAGCCCCAAAGTCGAAAGAGGACAAATATTTTCGAGATTCATATAAATAAGACATAGTATGTTCAGTGGCAAGCCCATGAAAGGATTCTGGGTCCACGACAATGACTCCTTTCGTCACACCAAACTCGAAATGAGTCATTGCCGTAGAGACCGAATCCTTTCCTGGCTTTACCACTGGACATATCATGCCCATGCTATATGGATCGTGGAAGTATTTCTATTCTTTTATCTTTGGCGACACGAATAGATTAGATAGCGTTAATTAAATGAAATGGTGAAGTATTTAGTTTCAAATATCTCATTGTGGCCCCAAAGTCGAGAGGAAAGACATTGCTTCACTATTCGTATACACTGGTGACATTGTATGAATCGTGGAATGATTTCTTTCCTTTCGTCTTTGGCGATACAATGAAATGATAAACTATTTCATCTCGTAGCCCTAAAGTCGAAAGCGGACAGATATTTTCAAGATTCATATACATAAGACATGATATGTTCAATGGTAGGCCAAGGAAAGGGTTCTGGGTCCACGACAACGACTCCTTTCGACACACCAAACTCGAAATGAGCCGTTGTCGTGGAGACCGAATCCTTTCCTTGCTTTACCATTGGACATAACATGCCCATGATATATGAATCATGGAAGTATTTCTCTTCTTTTGTCTTTGGCGATACGAATAGTACGAGGCACAAATCCAAGTCATTCTTTTTTTGCTTTTTTGGGTCTTTCTTCGAAATGCCGATGATTAGAACATGTTGTGGTATCATGTGTATGACTATGCCGATGTTTCATCTCATGTGCCAAGTAGACTAGTAATTTGGGCATATACTCTACTTACCGCACAAGATCAAATAGCGAGCATCGTTATTTCCATGCCCAACCTAAGTATACTGATATGCGCCTCGCGTATATGAAGTATAGTAGGCGCATGTGATATACGCCTCACATAACAGATACTAGAGGCGCACATGATATGTGCCTCGCGTAGAAAATACTAGAGGCGCGTGGCTAGAGGCGCATACCATATGTGCCACGGATGGGGTTCCAGGTGCGCCTTGGGTAGGCTTTTCTCTAGTAGTGGAGGTACCCATTGGGGGGGTCAATTAATGTATCAAAAACGACCTAGACTTTTTACAACAGGATTAACTTCTTGAAAATATTTTGCATCTTGACAATTTAACCAAATTAGGTTAAACTTGAGCTACAAGTAAGCGAGATAGATTGCTCTTAAAATAAATGTATTTGTATAGGTGGATGGGTTCATTTTCTTGTAGTAATCATCGGTGTGAGTTTCCAACTATCAGGAAAGAACATTCAATTCTCAATTTTCCGTAAAGAAAAGTCTAGAGAATATTAGATCTGAATGCCACAAGCCAAGTTTATAGACTTATATAGTGGACCAACAAGTTGTACCAACGATTCCCATGTTTTATGAGTTTTCAAAATTTCTAGCTAACTCTGCCCATTTGAATGACTTTATGTTGATTTATCGAAATTAGGTGAAATATGAAACTACAAGTAAACTGTAGGTTGCTTTAAAAAATTTACAAAAAAGATTTTGGAGGTACCCATCAAGGGGTCATAATTAATATATATCAGAAACCAGCGAGGGTTTTGTGATACGTTCAACTTCTTGCTAAGATTTTGTATCCTAACAATTTAACGAAATTAGGTCAAACTTGAGCTACAAGTAAGCACGATAGATTGCTCTTGATGAATTAAATGTAATTTCACGATAGATGGGTGCATCGTATTATAGTAAACAATGTCGTTGGTGTGAGTTTCCAACTATTAAGAAAGGACATTCTTAATATTCGAGTGATGACGAGATCATTCTTTTTCGTAAAGAAAAGTCCGAAGAATATTGGATCTGAATGCCACAAGCTAAGTTTTCAGACATATACAGTGCACCAACTTGTTGCACGGACGATTCCCATGTTTTATGAGTTTTCAAACTTCATTGGTAACTCCGCCCACTTGAATGTCTTAATGTTGATTTATCAAAATAAGGTCAAATTTGAAACTACAAGCAAAATTGTAGGTTTTGCTCTGAAAGTTTTACGAAAAAGAATTTGGAGGTACCCATTAGGGGGTCACAATTAATATATGAGAAAACACCAAGAGTTTTAACAATATGTTCAACTTCTTGCTAAGAGTTTGCATCTTGACAGTTTAACGAAATTAGGTCAAACTTGAGCTACAAGTAAGCACGATAGATTGATCTTGAATTAAATATCTTTTCGAAGGTAGATAGGTGCATCTTGTTGTAGTAAACAATGCTGTCAGTGTGTATTTCAAACTATCTCGGGAAAGAATATTCTCAATATTCCGAGTGATGACGAGATTGTTCTTTTCCTTAAAGCAAGTCTGAAAAATATGGATCTGAATGCCAGGAGCCAAGTTTTTAGACTTATATAGTGGACCAATATGTTATACTTACGATTTCCCATGTTTTATGAGTTGTCAAACTTCCTAGCTAACTTCACACACTTGAATAACTTTATGCCGATTTATCGAAAGTAGGTAAAATTTGAACTACTACAAGTAAACTGTAGGTTGCTTTGAAAGTTTGCTGAAAAATATCTTGGAGGTACCCATCGGGGGTCAATTAATATATCATAAACCACCAAGGGTTTTGACGACAGGTTGAAGTTCTAGCTAAGATTTTGGATCTTGATAGTTTAATGAAATTAGGTCAAACTTGAGCTACAAGTCAGCACGATAGATTGCTCTTGAATTAAATGTCATTTCAGAGGTAGATGGTGCATCTTTTTGAACTAAGTAGTGTTATCGGTGTGAGTGTCCAACTACCAGTGAAGACCAATCTTAATTTCCCGAGTGATAACGAGATCGTTCTTTTCCATAAAGAAAATACAAAGAATATTGGATTTGAATGCCACAAGCAAAGTTTTCAGACATATATAGTGGATCAACAATATGTTGTACTTGCGATTTCCGTGTTTTATGAGTTTTCAAGCTTCCAAGCTAACCTCGCCCACTTGAATGACTTTATGTTGATGTATTGAAATAATGACTTTATGAAAAAAGCTTTTGGAGGTACCCATCAAGCGGTCAATTAATATATCAGAAACCACAAAGAGATTTGATGACTGGTTCGACTTCTAGCTAAGATTTTCCATCTTGAAAATTTTGAATCCCTTTTGAAAATGATCACATGAAATAAGGAGAGAGGGGAAATGATTTTTCTATTCTCTATGGGCAACCCACAAGCTTGATGTGCACCTTAGGCTTAAAGATAACTTTATTTTCTCCACAATGTATAAGGTGAACCTTAACGGATGCCACATACTATCCCTTAAGGTATGATTTTTTACACATTGCAGATGTCCTTATTAGGGGTAGAGGAAATACTCCCTCTAATTCATATTAATATTCTCAGATTTTTCTAGATTTAAATGTATCTAGTCATTTTTTAATGCTAGATACGTCGGAATCTAGAAAAATCTGAGAACATTAATTTGGATCAGAGGGAGTAGTACAGTAGTATATTTCTTGCTTAGACATATGCTCACCTCTGTCCACACATTGTACACGCTGAGAGAATAAAACATAGGCAGGGGAAGAGGGCAGCATCGAAGAGGTGTTGAAGGCGGTTTGAGGTTAGAGCAAAGTTAGACATGAGGTACTTCTGCGGCCATATAGTGTACTACACTCTACTAGTAGTAAATTTCAGGACCTATGCACACAAAAACAATTGTGTGTTTTCTCTCTCCTTTGTTGCGTCTCACCATCCATCCTCCCCTTTCCCCTCGTGTACCGACCTGACTAATCTCTCCCTTGTCCACATCGTGGCGCTACGCATGTATGCCTTGGTACGGCGGCTCTGTGTCTCTTGATGCAGCCCGTCCTACAGATGCTCCAATATCTACACCACCAAGTCCCCCAAGTGGACCGATGACCCGTGCCTGAGCCAAGCTCCTTCAAGATAAGGTGACTTCGCTCCTCTCGTCATGTGACTTTGATATACACTTGGATGGCTTGCTACTTCATACAACTTCGACCCACGAGCTCTGAAGCTGCACTTGTCCTGAAGCTGCCTAAGCCGGAGTGTCCGACGCAGCCAGAGTGTCTGGCGCGACTCAGCCGGAGTGTTTGGCCTACCCCAGCTCCATCCTGGCGTGGACATTTAGTATGCCACTTTGGACACTAACCGAACACTACCTGGAGTGTCTGGCCACCCCAGACCGTTCGGTCCACCCGACCCGGACTGTCCAGCCTGAAGATGGGCCTGCGAGCCAACATCTGGACCCTTGGCCCATGTACCCCTCTACTTCGCCCAAAACTCTACTTTAATGCCAAGATTACCCCTGAACTTATGGTTGGCCTATATATAGTCCCCCACCTCTATTGTAAACCCTAGGCATGATATTTGGAATTAGTGGAAACCCATTGTGGATCTATCTAGTTCTTGCCTCATGCTCCTTTGACAAAGGAGCACCAAATATCCCAAACCTCGTTGGAGTTTGCATCGTGCCTCCGCATTGTACAAGGCCTAGGCATCGGAGTCCCTTTGCCTAGACGTCAAGATCTCACCGAGTCTCCCTCCTTGCCATGCCAATTCGAGAGAGAGTCCTCTGCCTGACGCCGATCCTAAGGATTGCACCGGACCGGTCACCGCCGGAGTGAGCTATTGGTGTGTATCGTGGTTTTGCGTATGTGTGTGTTCATCACGTTCTTGATGCATGAGTTCGTCATGTTCATCCTCCCCTCCTCTCCCCGCACTCCATCCTCGATTTGAACAGGATTCGTGAAAGATCAGGCCACCCTAGAGGTTTACCCTCAACATGTTGGTATCAAGAGCTTCGTTGCTCACGAATTCCCCCACAAATTTTTCTTCTATCCACCAAAAATTTGGAAATCCCCAAAAAAAATAGCCCATATTTGCCTTTATTTGGAGTGTTATTTGTGGTTTTGATCCGACCAAACCTTGTCTTAGGAGTTGGTCCAGCTTTATCCTGTGTTTCCCAGCCTGATTCGGCTAGTTTTTTCGCGGATTTGAGGCCTTAAGGGGAGAATTTCCTCTCAAGAACACGAGAAGGAAACCCACACCAGAGTGTCCGTCCCGACCCGACCGGATCGAAGTGTCCGGCCAGACCAAAGTGTCCGGCTCAGACAGACGGGAGTGTCCAACCGTAACGCCAGTTTTGACAGTTTTGCCTCATTTTCTGCATTGGCTAATTTCCTTTATTTGCTCATGTCATGTGTGCGTGTCACCAACTAACAACAAGCTTCCGCATCAACAACCTCTCCACTCATTGACACCACGGCCCACGAACATCATCCCGCAACGCCGACGGCAAGTTCATCATCACCAACAAAGGTATAACTTGTGTCACCTTGTTAACCCCTATCTTCATTTGTGTGTACCTATCCCACAAGAGTGTCTCATCTTGTGTTTGCTTGAGCATTGTGCATTTGCCCTTGGATAGTGAGAGTGCAAAAGCAATAGCAAGAGTGACTTGATAGCATCAAGGGAGAGCAAAAAAAAGATACAAAGCAAAATAAAAAGAAAAATAGTCTCCCATTGCAAAAGAGAGTCTCAAAGCTTGTAAGCAAGAGAGAAAGAAGAGCGTCCAAGACAAGTGCACAAGAGTGTCCAAGACAAGTGCACAAATCCGTTGCTTATTTTTCTTCTTCGCAAACGAGCCATGGTCTCTCCTTGCATTGGCACGACAACGAGCTTAGTCTTTGTTAGGACATTTTGTTTGCTCATTTTCATAGTCGTGTCAATCCCAACAATCTCCACGTGTGTGTATATAGTCGTAGGTTCCCGTCACCCCTCTGAGTTGTTTACCTTCGCCTTTGACTTGAGTTTTATTGGATTTTACCCACTTTTGACTATCCCTTTTCTTTTGGTTGGTTCTTTGGTATTCCACAACCCTAACCTACCACCAACAAGATTTTGAGAGTTAGTTCTTTCTTTAGTGTGAGTTTTCTTTGCATTTCCACTTTGCACGCTGATAGCTCTCACTTGTGGTTTCTAGTTCATTATAATCCCCAAGGTGAGGTTGAAGGTCCCCACACCATTTCCCACCTCCATATACAATACTTGTGTGTTTTGCATGATGGATAGGCAGGGTGAGTCGAGCCAACCACCTCCCCAAGAAGAAGAACAAGGACCATACATGACACGCGCAAGTCACTTCATCGTTCGACAAGAGTTCTGTGAACGTTGCCAAGCCCTTGAGATGCGACAAAATGAACAATTTTGCGAGACACAAGCCGAGTTCAAGAACATCGACAACTGCTTCGATGGCCTCGAATGACAAATGCATGCGATGCATCACAACTTCGGCCACCAAAATGAAGCGCTTCAATGCTCCGTCGCCGAAACAAATGATAATCTTCGACGCCTCATCAACGGAATGGCAAGACCACGTTCACGCGCGTCAAGCTCTTCAAGTTCTTCACATCGTCATGCACCTCTTCAACAAGATCTACATCCAAGTGCTCCAATACGCAATGACGCCCCCGTGGTTGAAGATGGAAGTCCTTCGAACTATGTACCTTCCCCATGGCACGCTGCAACGTCAAGCTATGATGGTGATTTCTCTTCAAGACCACGAGCAAGGCAAGAAGCACACTGTCATCACGCAAGGGCATTGGTGATCTAACAAGAGCAACCACAAGAAGAACTGCAAGTGCAACCGCAAGTATACCACCATCATCTGCGACACGTACTTGACACAACAAGTGATGACTCCAATTTGGCAAATCAAGCTCGTCATCGACGTGAAGCTCTCCAAGATCCTCCTCCTCGTCATCACCGTCATGAACGTCTGCACCGACAACATGGTCATCACGAGGCGCCTCCTCCACCACACCAAAACATGGAGTGTCAAGTGGTACAAATTGAGCGATGCCCACCACGTCAAGAGGCTCAAGACCATGATCTTCGCTGTGAGGCCCGCGCGCCTAATCCACATCACCAACCGAGGAACGATCCTCCTCTTTGTCATCAACCGCGTCATGAGGCTCCACACCCTCGCCACCATGAGGCCCAAGCGCCTCAACACCGTCAACAACTACACCAAGAGGAAGAGCAAGCTCCACAACAACAACATCAAGATCAAGCTCCGAAACAAGGTCACGAGAACCAAGTTCCACCTCATCAACCACAAGATCATCAACAAGCTCGTCGCAATGATCGCATGGAAGATGAAGACCATCATCAACATGGCAACAATCGCTACCGTGACCGCAATGAGGAATAAACGTATGGCAAGCTCAAGTTCACAATGCCCAAGTTTACCGGATCCAATGACCCCGAAGAATACCTCGCATGGGCACTCAAAGTCCACAAGATCTTCCGCATGCACAATTATAGCAATGAGAAGATGGTCGCCATGGCTTCACTTGAGTTTGATGATTACGCCAACCTTTGGTGGGAACAAGTTCAAGTTGCTCGTGATGCAAGACAAGAACCGCCAATCACAACTTGGCATGACATGAAGGCTCATATGAGATCCCGCTTTGTCCCCGCGCACTACACGCGTGACCTCTTCAACAACCTTCAATCGCTTCGTCAAGGGACAAAGACCGTGGAAGAGTACTTCAAGGAAATGTAACTCAACTTAATTCGCGCCAACATTGACGAGCGCAAGGAGCAAACTATGGCACGCTTCCTTATTGGGTTGAACCACCCAATCAAGCGCATCATCGAGTTCCAAACATACAACAACATGGTTGAGCTTGTGCACATCGCAAAAAAGGCCGAACGTAAAGTGCAAGAGGACATGAAGTACAACAAGCCCAAGACGTATTTCACCTACAAGCAAGCTTCAACCGCTACGCCAACAAACTTCAATGGAAGCTCCTCAAGTACCTCCAAGCCTTCCTTCAATCCCACACTTCCTCAAGGAAAACTGCTCCCAAGTGGCAAACACGCAAAGAGTGATACACCTTTCAATGGTGAATGCTACAAGTGTGGAGGTAAAGGACACAAGTCAGCCGAATGTGGAAACAAGAAGGTATTGTTCATCCATGACAATGGCGATGAAGAGTACTTGATTGAAGATGAATTTGATGCCCGAGTCAAGGAAGCAATGGCAAGGCAACGAGTGGAAGATGACCAAGAACTCCTCATGTCTGAAAATGGCGCAAGTCCTTCGCTTGTCGTCACAAGGAGCTTGACCACCCAAGCACAAGAGCATGAAGACCAACGCTCAAATATCTTCCAAACATGAGCCGGCATCAATGGAAAATCTATCAAGGTGATCATTGATGGAGGGAGTTGCCACAAACTTGCTAGCACCGAGTTGTGTGAAAATCTCAACCTCACCCTCCATCCGCACAAGCACCCCTACCACGTGCAATGGCTAAGGGACCAAGGGTCCGTGAAGATCAAGCATACCGTATCGGTCTCCTTTGCCACTGGTCCCTACAAAGACACGGTGGAGTGCGATGTGGTTCCTATGACAGTTTGCCACATGCTTCTTGGTCGACCATGGCAATTTGACAAGGCTTCTCTACATGATGGTCGCACCAATGTGTACTCCTTCAAATGGCTCAACAAAACATGTGTTTTGCAACCAATGACTCCTAGCCAAATAATTGCGGACAATGCAAAGGCTTTAGCGAGGGCGCAAAGCACAACACCTACTTGTGAGAAGAGCGGTGAGAGAGAGAACCACCTCATAGTGAGTGAGAGCCACAATCCAAAATCGAGTGGAAAAACTAAGAGTGTTCTCCTTGCAACCGAAAGTGAGATGAGAGATGTTTGGAACAACCCATCCATCTTGCACTATGTCCTCCTTTGCAAGGGACTAGCGCAAGGAACTAATGAATTAACCAATATTCCTCCATCTTTGATGATTGTTTTGCAGGAATTCAAGCATGTGTTCCCCGAAGAGCTCCCACGTGGACTACCTCCTCTTCGTGGCATCGAACATCACATTGACCTCAGCCCTGGCGCACCACTTCCTCACCGTGCCGCATAATGCACGAACCCAGAGGAGATAAAGGAGATCGAACGTCAAATCAACCAACTCATCTCCAAAGGTTTGATCCAAGTTAGCACTAGTCCAAGTGTCGTACCTATGATTCTTGTCCCAAAAACGGTTGCTACATTACGGTTATGCATGGACTGCCGTCCAATCAATGCTATCACCGTGCGTAATCGAAATTCCATACCACGTCTTGATGACATGCTTGATGAGTTATGTGGAGCCACTATTTTTTAGAAAATTGATCTTCGTAGTGGTTACCATCAAATACGCATGGCTGGAGGTGATGAGTGGAAAACCGCCTTCAAAACCAAACTTGGTATCTATGAATGGTTGGTTATGCCCTTTGGTTTATCTAATGCCCCATCTACCTTCATGCGCCTTATGAATCATATCTTGTATTCTCTCATTGGAAAAAGTGTTGTTGTCTATTTTGATGATATACTTGTTTATAGCAAGTGACAAGAGGACCATATTACACATGTCAAGGAAGTTTTGCAAATCCTTCGACATGAAAAGCTTTATGCTAATCTTCCCAAGTGTACTTTTGCTAAAGACAAGTTGATTTTTCTTGGATTTGCCGTTTCTTCGAAGGGCATTGAAGTTCATGTGTCCAAGGTAAAGGACATATGAGATTGGACCATCCCAACAAATGTGAGTGAACTCCGAAGTTTTCATGGGTTGGTTGGTTTCTATCGTCGCTTTGTGAAAGACTTTTCAACCGTTGCTTGTCCTCTCAACGAGTTGACGAAAAATAATGTCACCTTCGTGTGGGGCAAAGCTCAACAAAAAGCTTTTGATGAACTTAAAAAGAGGCTCACCGAAGCACCGCTTCTTGCGTTACCGGATTTCACAAAAACTTTTCAAGATAGAGTGTGATGCTAGTGGTATTGGCATAGGAGGAGTCCTTATGCAAAACGGACATCCTATAGCCTACCATAGCGAGAAACTTGATGGTGCTCGCCTTAATTATCCAATTTATGACAAAGAGCTTTTTGCCTTAGTTCGTGTTCTTCAAGTTTGGCAACACTACCTATGGCCCAAGGAATTGATCATACATTCCGACCATGAGTCGTTGAAATATCTCAAAGGCCAAGCCAACTTGAGTAAGAGACACACTAAGTGGGTTGAGTTTATGGAGTCTTTTCTGTACATTGTTAAGTATAAGAAGGGCAGAGATAATGTAGTTGCTGATGCTTTGTCTCACAAACACACAATCCTTCTTACGAGACTTGAAATCAATGTGTTGGGTCTTGAGGAAATAAAATCGTTGTATGCTTCCGACCCGTTCTTTGAACCAATTTTTGCAAAGGGCTCCATTGACAAAGGAGTTGATGATTTCTATTTGAATAAGGGATTTCTCTTTAAACAAAACAAGCTTTGCATTTCAAAATTGTCACTCTAACTTTTGCTTCTCCAAGAATCTCATGGTGGAGGCATCATGGGTCATTTTGGCCGTGACAAGACATTGGACATGCTCTCCACTCACTAATTTTGGCCCAAGATGAAGCGCGACGTGGAGCGCTACGTTCAACGATGCAGGACATGTGTTCAAGCTAAGTCACAAGCTAACCATTATGGTCTTTATATACCATTGCCTATTCCTCATACACCTTGGTCCGTCATTAGTATGGATTTCGTGTTAGGATAAGCATGGCCATGATTCTACCTTTGTTGTCGTGTATCGCTTTTCCAAAATGGCACACTTCATACCATGCCATAAGACCAATGATGCTTCACATGTTGCCAATTTGTTTTTCAGGGAAATCGTCCGTCTTCACGGTGTGCCAAGAACAATTGTATCCAACCGCGATGTCAAATTCATGAGCTACTTATGGAAGACTCTCATGGCCAAGCTTGGCATCAATCTCCTATTTTCATCCGCGTCGCATCCTCAAACCAATGGAAAAACCGAGGTTGTCAACCGAAGCCTCGGAACTCTTCTACGTGTGTTGATCAAGGAGAACTTGAAGGATTGGGAGGAATGCATTCCCCATGCCGAGTTTGCCTACAACCGAGCCAAGCACTCAACAACCAAGATGAGTCCCTTCATGATCATCTATGGTTTCGAGCCCCTCACCGCGCTCGACATCCTACCACTACCTCTCCATGAGCGCACCAACATGGACGTTGAGAAGTGCGCACAAGCTATGAAGAAGCTTCATGAAGAAACAAGAGCTACTATCGAGCAACAAGTCCTTCGCCAAGCTTCAAGGTTACACAAGGACAAGAAGGAGATGATCTTTGAAGAAGGTGATCTTGTGTGGATCCACCTAAGCAAAGACTGCTTCCCCAAGGAACGCGACTCCAAACTAAAGCCAAGAGGAGATGGTCCCTTCAAGGTCCTCAAGAGAATCAACAACAATGCCTACATCATCGACATACCGACATCCAAGTACCTTGCAAGCAATACATTCAACGTCAAGGACCTTTCACCCTACCATGGAAATGTTCAAGATGACAACCATGAAGAGTTGAGGACGACTCTTTCCCAGGGGGGGGGAGCTGATGCAGCCCATCCTACGGACGCTCCTACATCTACACCACCAAGTCCCCCAAGTGGACCGATGACCCGTGCTCGAGCCAAGCTCCTTCAAGCTAAGGTGAATTCGCTCCTCTCATCATGTGACTTTGACATACACTTGGATGGCTTGCTACTTCCTACGACTACTCGGTGCATCATCAGGTACGAAACCCCGTCGCGTCGACCCACGAGCCCTGAAGCTGCACCTGTTCTGAAGCTGCCTGAGCCGGAGTGTCTACCCCAATCCAGCCGGAGAGTCCGGCGTGACTCAGCCGGAGTGTCTGGCCTACCCCAGCTCCATCCTGGCGTGGACATTCAGTATGCCACTTCGGACACTAACCAGACACTACCCGGAGTGTCTGGCCACCCCGGACTGTCCGGGCCACCCGACCCGGACTGTTCGGCCTGAAGATGGGCCTGCGAGCCAACATTTGGGCCCTTGTCCCATGTACCCCTCTACTTCGACCAGAACTATAATTTAATGCCTAGATTACCCCTGAACTTGTGGCTGGCCTATATATAGTCCCCCACCTCTATTGTAAACCCTAGGCATGATATTTGGAAATAGTGGAAACCCCTTGTGGATCTATCTAGTACTTGCCTCATGCTCCTTTGACAAAGGAGCACCAAATATCCCAAACCTCGTTGGAGTTTGCAACATGCCTCCGTGTTGTACAAAGCCTAGGCATCGGAGTCCCTTTTCCTAGACGTCAAGATCTCACCGAGTCTCCCTCCTCACCGTGCCAGTTTGAGAGAGAGTCCTCCGCCCGACGCTGATCCTAGGGATTACGCCAGACCGGTCACTGCCGACGTGAGCTATTGGTGTGTATCGTGGTTTTGCGTGTGTGTGTTCATCACATTCTTAGTGCATGAGTTCGTCGTGTTCATCCTCCCCTCCTCTCCCCGCACTCCATCCTCGATTTGAACGGGATTCATGAAAGATCGGGCCACCCTAGATGTTTACCCTCAACATCTCTGGTGTGTTCGGCAACCGCGTTGGTGTGGAGTAGGAGAATTACATAGGAAGGAAACCACTTTGGTCCTTGGCGACAAAAAAATCAAACTTTTTCGATTTTCAAAATATTCACTTGCTTCCTAAATGTTAGGAGAGAAGGTTATTCAAAATATCGTCCATTCGTAGTACTTCTTATCTTATATTTATCTTGTCTTATCTCTTAGAATACCACACCACTGTATAGTGTACAGATAACTTTGAATATTGACCGTTGGATCAAGACTGGCAAATACAAACATTGCTAACCGTTGGATCTTCTTTTCCATTCTTAGCATCTAGAAATATTCTATGATAGTCTTTAGCACTATGAACGCTAGTATGTGCAAACCTCAAAACACACACTTCATTGCTTAGTTCTAGAGTCCTTGTGCTAAATGAATGGACATGGATGCAATTTTCATTTTTATGAGGTCCTTTATGTAAGTTTAGTTCCACCGACCGTGTTGACTCTGAAGCACCTTGCTCCTATGAGACCTACCATAGTTAAAATAAAATGAAACCTCCCCAATTATCACAAAAACTAGACCATGGTTTCTTATACGTAACACCCAAGTTTTTAGTACAATGATTTTTCAAGCTTCCTAGCTAACTTCGCACACTTAAGTGAGTTCTTGTTGATTTAACAAAATTAGGTCAAACTTGAGCTACAGGTAAGCGCGATAGATTGTTCTTGAATTAAATGTCTTTTAGGAGGTAGATGGGTGCATCTTCTTGTAGTAAACAATGTCGTTGGTCCAAGTTTCCAACTATTAGGAAAGAAAACTCTCAGTTTTCTGAGTGGTGACGAGATTGTTCTTTTTCATAAAGAAAGTCCAAAGAATATGGATTCCAATGCTAGAAGCCAAGCTTATATACATATCAAGTGGACCAATGTGTTTTACTTACGATTCCCATGTTTTATGAGTTTTCAAACTCCCTACCTAATTAACTCTACCACTTGAATTACTTCATGCCGATTTATCGAAATTAGGTAAAACTTGACCTACAAGTAAGTGCGATAGGTTGCTATTGATATAAATGTCTTTTTAGAGGTATATGGTGCATTTTCTTGTAGTAACCAGCATCATCGTTTTGAGTTTCCAACTATTAGTAAAGAACATTCAATTCTCAATTTTTTGAGTGATGACGCGTGAGGTTGTTCTTTTCTGTAAAGAAAAGTCCAAAAATATTGGATCCGAATGCCACCGGACAAGTTTACAGACATATATATTGGACTAACATGTTGTACCAACGATTCACATGTTTTATGAGTTTTCAAACTTCCGAGCTAACTCTGCCCATTTGAATGACTATATGTTGATTTATCAAAATTAGGTCAAAATTGAACCTCCAAGTAAATTGTTGGTTACTTTGAAAGTTTTACAAAAATCCTTTGGAGGTACCCATCGAGGGGTCAAATTAATATATCAGAAACCAGCGAGAGTTTTGACGATAGGTTTAATTTCTTGCTAAGATTTTGCATCTTGACAAATTAATGAAATTTGGTCAAACTTGAGCTATAAGTAATCGCGATACATTTATCTTGAATTAAATGTATTTTCGGAGGTAGATGGGTGCATCTTATTATAGTAAACAATGTCATCGGTGTGAGTTTACAACTATCAGGAAAGAAAATTCTCATTTTTTTGAGTGATGATGAGATTGTTTTTTTCGTAGAGAAAGTCAGAAGAATATAGATCTCAATGCCACAAGCCAAGCTTCCAGACATATTAAGTGGACCAAAATGTTTTACTTACGATTCCCATATTTTATGAGTTTTCAAGCTCCCTAGCTAACTCCCGCCCACTTGAATGACTTCTTGTCGATTTATTAAAAATTATGTCAAATTTGAACTAGAACTAAATTGGAGGTTGCTTTTAAAGATTTACAAAAAAAATGGAGGTACCCATCGGGGGGTCAATTAATATATCAGAAACCACCGAGACTTTTGACCAAAGGTTTTTAACTTTTACTAATTAAGATATTTCATCTTGACAATTTAACGAAATTAGGTCAAACTTGAGCTACAAGTAAGCGCAATATATTTTTCTTGAATGAAATGTCTCTTTAGAAGTAGATGGATGCATATTCTTGTAATAATCAGTCCCGTCGGTGTGAGTTTCCAACTGAAAGTGCATGCGTGCCCCCATGTGTGGTTTTGGTAATTAATGACAATCTTTATGGACTTATTTTTGCATTGACTATTACCTGTAGGATTTGTCCATAGGCAATACTTGAAGCATATGTTGGCTTCAAGGTTGAGAGAACAAGAAAGTGAAGAAGATCAAGTGATGATCAGGATGTACAACGAGTGATCCAAAGATTGGTCATGTGCGATTTGAGCCTATAGAAAGTTTGTCTTGGAGAATAAAGTTGGAGTGATATCTCTTATGTACCTTTAAGACACCAACATAATGAAGAAACAAGAAATGAAGTGCAAGTTCAAGATGATCCACCACGAAGAGATCATTTGCTTGAAGCTTGCCATCCTATGATGATAGTGGATATGGGAATATGATATGCCCAAAAGAGAAGCTCTACCATAGTGGAGTATGGGGAGAAATTTGCAAGTCTTCACCAAGCTAGCACATTCAAGAAAGGTTGTCCATCTTGAGGTGTAGAAGATTGTCATCATCAAGCTCAAGTGGAATATATGCAAGGAAAATGTATGTTCTTATAGTTTTTCCTTCTTACCAGTCTCGTGGTGTTAGTTGGAGAGACCGGTTTATAGGATAGATAGTCGTACTATCAAGAGGGGCTCTCGAGTGAGTAACTTGATCATATCCTTCGGAGAGAGCTCAAACCTTTGCATACTTGGCATCATATTTCTTGGTTCTTATCCATGAGAGCATTTAGAGCCTGTGTTAATCTTAATGACAAGCTCAAATTCATTGAAAACGGATTTCATATGTATTCTCTATTGTGTTTTCGATATTAGAGGTTTTACTAGTTTGTATTTTATAGATATGTTAACCCTTTCATAATTTGGTTCTATCCTCCATTATGATGGTTCCCTACATGATCTTGTAGATTGTTATGGTTGGACACATGTTGTAGTAACATTGCATGTGTTGTTTTCCAAACCACAATGATCCACATGGCCACACACACACACATCCAAGTGGGTGTTGTGATGCAACCTCTTTCAAATTGGTACTCCACTACATCTGGCAATTAAATCCCAGCATATTTCTAGGATTCCTGGCAATGGTTGGACACATGTTGGAGTGACATTGCATGTGTTCTTTTCCAAACCACAATGATCCACATGGCCACACACATCCAAGTGGGTGTGTGATGGCCCAAAATATATCGAGCTCCTTGGGGAACCCTAAGAGGAAGGTATGATGAGCACAGCAGCAAGTTTTCCCTCAGTTATGAAACCAAGGTTATCAATCGAGTAGGAGCAAGGAAACTCCTCCAAGGTGTTGCTAGCTAGACTTTGGCAGGGCGCACTACCGGTGCCCGCAGCACGTGGAAACCCGCAAAACACAACCACAGAACTTTGCCCCCAACTGAAAGTGAGGTTGTCAATCTCACTGGTTTTGGTAAAAAGAAAGGATTAAACGTATTGTGTGGAAGAAAGTAAAGGATTAAACGTATTGTGTGGAAGAAAGTAATAGTTTGCAGAAAGTAAACAGAAAGCAGTAAATAGTTGATTGTAGATTGATGATAAAAGAAAGGACCGGGGTCCATAGTTCACTAGTGGTGGCTCTCCTTAAGATAGATGACATGTTGGGTGAACAAATTACAGCGGGGCAATTGACAAACATCTTGAAAGCATACATGCATATACTAATCATCTTAACTCCTATGAGATTTGACTGGGCATTACATCATTATACATAGACCGTAATCCAACTTCATCTATGACTAATAATCCACCTTCAGGTTATCATCCGAACCCCCTCCAGTATTGAGTTGCAAGCAACAGATAAGTGCATTACACATTGCGTGTAAAGTAAACAATACGATTGTTCTATGAACAAAGGATTGTTGTTTTCTCCCTAGTAGCAACAACACATCTAGTACCTTAGAGATTTTTGTCACTTCCCCAGATTACTAGAGGCATGAACCCACTATCGAGCATAAATACTAACTCTTGGAGTTTCTAGCATCTACTTGGCAAAGAAAGCTACTCAAAACGGAATGCATGCAAGATCACAAATAACAAAGACATGATAAAATCAATACTCAATCTGAAATAGCATCTCAATATCCATCGGATCCCCGCAAACACAACATGTAAGAATTACAAATAGATGATCTTGATCATGAACCGAGCTCATAAGATCTAAACATGATAGCACAAAGGAGGAGAACCAGCCATCCAGCTATTACATGGACCCGTAGTCCAAGGATGAACTACTCACGCATCACACTGGAGGCTTGCATGGTGATGAAGAAGGCCTCCAGGGTGAATTGTCCCCTCCGGCAGGGTGTCGGGAAGAGCTTCAGATCCCTCCCGATCTAGGGATGGAGATGACGGCGGCTACAGAATCTTTCGTGGAATTTTGATCGGGTACTTACGGTTTCTGTATCGGAGGCATCTTATCGGCAAAAGGGAGGCCGAGGGGGTGTCGGAGGCGGCCAGACCACCCCTGGCATGGGCCAGGCTGAGCCACGCGGCCAGGTGGTGTGGCGGCCCCTGGCCCCTCTCCATCTCGTACTCTGGCTCCTTGTGTCCCTCGGTGAAAAACTAACTTTGGCTTTTGTCCCGTCCAATTCCGAGAATATTCATTTTCTCACTTTCCTGGAACCAAAAACAGCAGAAAATAGGCAGTTGGCACTGTGGCTCTTGTTAATAGGTTAGTCCAAGAAAGTGTATAGAAAGTACTCTAAAGTTGGAACAAAACATCAGAAAGTTGATAACACCAAGCATGGAACATCAAAAATTATGGATACGTTAGCAACGTATCAACATCCCCAAGCTTAACACCTGCTCGTCCTCGAGTAGGTAAGATATAAAAAGAAAGAATAATTTTTGAGGTGACATGCACCATGATAAACTTGATCAAAGTACTTGTAAAATAATAATAGCTGGGATCATAGTACTTCAATCATAACATGAAAGACAAAGTTCTAACAATAAGACAAATCAACTACTGTTGCAACATGAAAAGGCATAAACAAAAGATTCATGAATAACAATGCTTTGCAAGACATTTGTTTGTTTCACATAAAGAAAACATAGCATAGTAGCATTCAGCTTGTCCTTCATAGAGCAGCAAACATAAATGCATAAGACACCTTCAAAGTTCATAAGAGTGACTAGATACAAATAGTTTAAAACAAGCAATATCAAAGCTATGCATCAATCAACAAGTCTTGGGACAATGCACATAGAACTAAGAATGGCCACTATGCTCTCAAAGTAGGTGCATAAAGATAGAAGGTGGAGACTCAACATAAAAGTAAAAGAAAGGCCTTCATAGAAGGAAGTAGGGATTCAAGTTTCATAAAGAGCTTCCAAAAATTATGGTAATTATTAGCTTTCATCTCTCATTTCCCCTATCGTAAGCATCTTGAAGTGATTAAGGTTAAAGTGAACAAACTATGGTGTATATGCTTGACAAAGTATAAATTGGAAATCTCATGTGCCTTGAATAGGAGGGCCGCTCCTCATGCTACTCAAGTTTAGTTACCAGTAAGTTTTTGTCATAGTAAGTACATGTGTATCATAGAGAACCGCCAACGGGGTACCCCTTGCCCGATGATACGGAAGAATCCCCATATCAAAATGACAAGGCAAGCAGACAATGAGCATCTCAGCAATCTTCTTATTTACCATGGGAAAATTGTGCTTTTTTCTCTCTTTCCTCTTTTCTCATATCTTTTTTTTCTTTTTCTCTTTTTTTTCAATATCTGACTCTTTTTTATAAGAAAAATGCTTCATAGACAACTCATTATGGTTACGCTGCAGGTTTCCACCATCACAGCATGGATTAGACCAGTGGCCCAGGCGTTTCTCTAACACACATACATAACTCCATGGACTTACAAGCTCCCCTTTCATTTCACACCGACGACATCCATAGACAAAAGAGCATGATATCAACTAGGTACAAAGTACAAGTCCAATGTTGAAAGAGTTCCCCATGACAGCATGGTTCTGCTAATCCCCAACATATAAGTGCAAGCATATTCAACATAGACGACACAATGGTTCAAGTTTATTAAGGGCAAGAAAAGTAAAGTGTGCCATCAAGTTCGTGAGAGCTTTAATCACTAGTTTTCTCATAACAAGTTTAATTCGGAAGGTAGATAAAAACATGAATATACTTGGAATAGCATATGATAATAGGTAAGTATGGTGGACTCTTTGGAATAACTTGGCTTTAGGAGTTGGATGCATGAGTGGAACTCATACTTGGTTGCGGAGGCTAGCAAAAGACTGGGAGCGACCAACTAAGAGAGCAATAATGGCCATAATCATGCAGAGCGACAAAACATCATTAATCAAAACATAAAGTGATACTACAAGTCGAAAACTAAAGGATCATAAAGGCTATGGTGACTTGGGATAGTCATAACATGGTGTGAGCATGCGCCAAGTCAACCCAAATAAAGCATCAAAGGCGAATACCACAATAATATGCTTTAATATGCTAAAACAACGCATGATTGTTTAAAGGCACATTAAGAAATCTCAATTGTTTATAACATGTCATGCTACAACAAAGATCACTAAGCATAAAGCCAAAACAATATCAAGCATGGCATGACAAAGCATAGGCCACAGTCAAAAACACGCTCCTTTACCAGTTAAGCATTAACTTTTCCTACTCTTTTCAATCCAAACCAAACTATTTGAAAACCAATTATGAAAGAGGGGGTCCAACCAATTTATTCAAGCAAACTAAGAAAACAAAGAAAACAAAAAACCAAAATGAAAATGAAAAAGAAGACGCTCCAAGAACAACACAACTGTGCATGAATCAATAGAAATGAAGTGTTTGGAAGAAACCTGGAATTTTTATTGATGAAGAAGGGGATGTGTTGGGCATCCCCAAGATTTGACTCTTGTACTTCTTTGATATTTCTTGGGGTGACACGTGTGGCATCCCCAAGCTTGAGCTTTGGTCCATCCTTCATCTCATTACTCATTCCTTCCATACAAAATTTTTCCTTCATACAAAAACTTCACACAATCTTTATTAGCAACATTAGTGCACTCAAGATAATAAGTCTTTAGGTTCACATTCAACACAAATAAAACTTCCATTAAAACACAAGTTACTGAAGCACTTCCCTCAAAAATCTCAATTCCCCAAAAGAACTCAAAAAGGAACCAACAAGAAGCAAATGCAAATAATGGCAGAAATCTGTCAAAACAGACCAGCAGGTAAAAACCAATTTTTTCGAAGACCTTCTGTTGCTGAAATCGATAAGTGTTGAACTAACGAAAGTTAGATAACAACCTGGGGCAGAAGCAGCAAAATTCACGCCTCAAAAAGACTTACAAAGATTTTACATGATTGTTTACGGTGAAACACAGAAATCTGTTTCGGGACAGCAACTTTCCCAATCATTACTTCTCTCTCATTAGAGGTTACTCTTGGTACAAAAAGCAAATAAAAAGGATAAGGAGAGGTTATTACTGAAGCAAAAACTTCCAAGTCCCATCTAAAACTTTTGGGTTATGTCCCAATAAGTACTTTTCTTTAACGCCTTTAAGTTAGGCATACGAAGCAAGAAAAGGAATCAAGTGTTCTCAAATGAAGAAACATTAAGAGCAAATTTTGTTTTGATAGGAGAGGCAAAAGCAATCTTCTCTCTCTCTTCTTAGGGAAGTGTTCTATACCTTTCTTGAGTGGGATATGATATTTAATGGTGCCTTCTTTCATATCAATAATGGCACCAACAGTTCCAATAAAAGGTCTTCCCAAAGTAATAGGACAAGAAGCATTGCATTCAACATCCAAAACATAGAAATCAACGAGGACATAAGCATTGTAAACCATAATAAGAACATCAATAATACTTCCCATAAGTTTCTTTCTAGCATTATCATCAAGTGGGACATTCAAATAACAATCTTCCAATGGTGGCAAATCAAGCATATCATAAATCCTTCTAGGCATAATAGAAACACTACTATCAAGATCACATAAATCTTTGAAATCAAAATCATTCACTTTCATATTAATGAGGGGTTCCCAACCATCTTCTTGTTTCATAGGAATAGAAGCTTTGTGTTTCATCTTTTCTTCTTTAATTTTTATGAGAGCATCAGTAATGTGTTTTGTAAAGGCCATATTCATAGCACTAGCATTAGGACTTTTAGCAAGATTTCGTAGGAACTTAATAACTTCAGAGATGTTGCAACCATCAAGATCAAAATCATAATTATCATATAAAGTAGTAGAGCTATTACTAGCCTCAACACTAGTGGTAGTGATAGTAGAAACACTAATGTTTCTAGCAATTTCATCTTCTCTCTCCCACTTAGCATGCAATTCAGCTAATAGTCTAACATTTTCATCAATTCTAACTTGTATGGCATTAGTGGCAGCAAAGGTTCTCATTAGTTTCAGGTTTAGTAGCCATTTTATTCAAAGAAGATTGAGCTTTAGCCAATGATGTTATATTTATTTTAGCATTAGAGAGTTTTTCCTCAATAGTTTTATTGAAAGCAGTTTGTTTACTAATAAAATCTTTAAGCATAACTTCAAATTTAGAGGGTGCACTCCTATTATTATTGTAGGAATTTCCATAAGCATTACCATTGGTGGGAGGATATCGCCTATAATTTTTGTTACCAAAATTATTATTTCTTATAAAGTTCACATCAACTTGCTCTTGAGCAACCAAAGAGGCTAAAGGAACATGATTTGGATCAATATGATCCTTCCCATTAACAAGCATAGACATAATAACATCAATTTTATCACTCGAGGAAGAGGTCTCTTCAACATAATTTACCTTCTTACCTTGTGGAGCTCTTTCAATGTGTCTTTCATAATAGATAACCATCATATTATCCAGAAGCTTTGTTGCAGCACCCAAAGTAATGGTCATAAAGGTACCTCCAGCAACAAAATCCATATATTTCTTGAACAATAGTTCAATCCTGCATAAAAAGTTTGGATAATCATCCAAGCAGTCAGTCCATGAGTGGGACAATTCTTTACCAAAGATTTCATTCTTTCCCAAGCTTGAGCAACATGTTCATTATCATATTGTTTAAACTTCATTATTTCACTTCTCATAGATATAATCTTAGCAAGAGGATAGTATTTTCCAATGAAAGCATCTTTACATTTAGTCCAAGAATCAATACTATTCCTAGTTAAGGAATTCAACCATTCTTTAGCTTTTCCTCTCAAAGAGAAAGGAAACAATTTAAGCTTAATAATTTCTCCATCTATATCCCTATGCTTTTGCATCTCAAATAGTTCAACAAAGTTATTTAGATGAGAAGTATCATCTTCATTAACAATACCAGAAAATTGTTCTCTCATAACAAGATTGAGTAAAGAAGGTTTAATATCTCCATCTATAATCATCCAAGCAGTCAGTCCATGAGTGGGACTAATGTTTGCATTGAGTTTTACCTATAGGATTTTTCCATAGGCAATGCTTGAACCATATATTGGCTTAAAGGTTGAGAGAACAAGAAAGTGAAGAAGATCAAGTGATGACCAAGATGTTCAACGAGTGATCCAAAGATTGGTCATGTGCGATTTGAGCCTATAGAAAGTGTGTCTTGGAGAATAAAGTTGGAGTGACATCTCTTATGTACCTTTAAGACACCAACATAATGAAGAAAGAAGAAATGAAGTGCAAGTTCAAGATGAGCCACCTCGAAGAGAACATTTTCTTGAAGCTTGCCATCCTATGATGATCATGTATATGGGAATATGATATGCCCAAAAGAGAAGCACTACCATAGTGGAGTATGGGGAGCAATTTGCAAGTCTTCACCAAGCTAGTGCATTCAAGAAAGGTGTTCCATCTTGAGGTGCAGAAGATCGTCATCATCAAGATCAAGTGGAATATATCCAAGGAAATTTATGTTCTTATAGGTTTTCCTTCTTACAAGTCTCATGGTGTTACTTGAATAGACCAGTTTATAGGATAGATAGCCGTACTATCAAGAGGGGCTCTCGGGTGAGTAACTTGATCATATCCTTCGGAGAGAGCTCAAACCTTTGCATACTTGGCATCATCTTTCTTGGTTCTTATTTGGTTCTTATCCATGAGAGTATTTAGATCTTGTGTTAAATCTTAATGACAAGCTCAAATTCATTGAAAGCGGATTTCATATGTATTCTCTATTGTGTTTTCGATATTAGAGGTTTTACCAGTTTGTATTTTATTGATAGTTTAACCCTTTCATAATTTGGTTCTATCCTCCAGTGGTGAATTATGATGGTTCCCTGCATGATCTTGTAGAGCGTTATGGTTGGACACATGTTGTAGTAACATTGCATGTGTTCTTTGCCAAACCACAATGATCCACATGGCCACACACACACATACAAGTGGGTGTAGTGATGCAACCTCTTTCAAACTGGTGCTCCACTGCATCTGGCAATTAAATCCCAGCATATTTCTAGGGATCCTGGCAATGGTTAGACACATGTTTGAGTGACATTGCATGTGATCTTTTCCAAACCACAATGATCCACATGGCCACACACATCCAAGTCGGTGTGTGATGGCCCAAAATATATCGAGCTCGTTGGGGAACCCCAAGAGGAAGGTATGATGAGCACAACAGCAAGTTTTGCCTCAGTTATGAAACCAAGGTTATCAATCTAGTAGGAGCAAGGAAACACCTCCAAGGTGTTGCTAGCTAGACATTGGCAAGGCGCACTACCGGTGCTAGGAGAAACGTGGAAACCTGCACAACACAACCACAGAACTTTGCCCCCAACATACAGTGTGGTTGTCAATCTCACCGGTTTTGCTGAAAACAAAGGATTAAACGTATTGTGTGGAAGAAGGTAATAGTTTGCAGAAAGTAAACAAAAAGCAATAAATAGTTGATTGTAGATTGATGATAAAAGAAAGGACCGTGGTCCATAGTTCACTAGTGGTGGCTCTCATTAAGATAGATGACATGTTGGGTGAACAAATTACAGTGGGCCAATTGACAAACATCGAGAAACCATACATGCATATACTAATCATCTTGACTCCTATGATATTTGATTGGGCATTATAACATTATACATAGACCGTAATCCAACTGCATGTATGACTAATAATCCACCTTCAGGTTATCATCCGAACCCCCTCCAGTATTAAGTTGCAAGCAACAGATGATTGCATTACGCATTGCGTGTAAAGTAAACAATACGATTGTTCTATGAATAAAGGATTGTTGTTTTCTCCCTAGTAGCAACAACACATCTAGTACCTTAGAGATTTCTGTCACTTCCCCAGATTACTAGAGGCATGAACCCACTATCTAGCATAAATACGAACTCTTGGAGTCGCTAGCATCTACTTGGCCAAGATAGCTACTAACAACGAAAGCATGCAAGATCACAAATAACAAAGATATGATAAAATCAATAATCAATCTGAAATAGCATCTCAATATCCATCGGATCCCCTCAAACACAACATGTAAGAATTACAAATAGATGATCTTGATCATGAACGGAGCTCACAAGATCTAAACATGATAGCATAAAGGAGGAGAACCAGCCATCTAGCTACTACATGGACCCGTTGTCCAAGATGAACTACTCACGCATAACACCGGAGGATTGCATGGTGATGAAGAAGGCCTCCAGGGTGACTTCTCCCCTCCGGCAGGGTGCCAGGAAGAGCTTCAGATCCCTCCTGATCTAGGGATGGAGATGACGGCGGCTATAGACTCTTTCATGGAATTTTGATCGGGTACTTACGGTTTCTATATTGGAGGAATCTTATAGGCGAAAGGGGAGGCCGAGGGGGTGCCCGAGGCGGCCAGACCACCCCCTGGCGCGGGCCAGGCTAGGCCACGCGGCTAGGTAGTGTGGCGGCCCACTGGCCCCTTTCTGTCTCGTACTCTGGCTCCTTGTCTCCCTCGGTGAAAAACTGACTTTGGCTTTTGTCCCGTCCAATTCCGAGAATATTCATTTTCTGACTTTCCTGGAACCAAAAACAGCAGAAAATAGGCAACTGGCACTGTGGCTCTTGTTAATAGGTTAGTCCAAGAAAGTGTATATAAAGTACTTGATGTCTACGCACTTCTATTCTTGTAGACAGTTGTTGGGCCTCCAAGTGCAGAGGTTTGTAGAACAGCAGCAAGTTTTCCCTTAAGTGGATCACCCAAGGTTTATCGAACTCAGGGAGGAAGTGGTCAAAGGTATCCCCTCTCAAGCAACCTTGCAATCAAGATACAAGAAGTCTCTTGTGTCCCCAACACACCGAATACACTTGTCAGGGTATAGGTGCACTAGTTCGGCGAAGAGATAATGAAATACAAGTGGTATGGATATAAGATAACGGTGATAGAAAATAGCTTGATGGCGTGGAAGAGACTAAAGGAAAACTGAAATAAAGATGGAATCAAGCAAACATTTAACAGATCTAACTGCAAACGGTGTATCAATGCTGAGAAACAAGGCCTAGGGATCATACTTTCGCTATTGAACACTCTCATATAAATATCATCTCTTTATGATACTACTCTTAACTACTCTCCGGTTGGACACTCTAATCCATGGTAGGGCTATAACAGCACACCTCAAAGTAAGCCTTTCCCATCTAGAAAACCCTAGACTGTCACCTTGAGTACTAGATGAGTCCAACAAACACCACAATTTCATAAAGACATCCAACTCCAAATATAACTCATAACAAGTATTTGTAATATCTAGCCTAAGTGCCACCATGGTGTGCACGCTGTCACTTTCACACACATGGGGAGAGAAGATATCTATTAAAGCACTTGAGTAGCAAGGTAGATCTGTAGATTACAAGCTGACGATCTCAATAAGATCATGCATAGAGCGAGAGATGAACACATAGCTACCGGTAGAACCCTTAGCCTCGAGAGAGAAATACTCCCTCCTCGTCATGGGAATCAGCAATGGTGATGGAGATGGTGGTGGAGATCGATGGAGATGGCTCCGGGGGAACTTCCCCGTCCCGGCAGGGTGCCGGAATAGAGACTTTCTGTCCCCTGAATCTCCCCTTCGGTGGCGGCGGTGCTGCGGAACTTTTCGTGGATTTCTGATTGACGATCTAGGGTTTTGGTATCGGGAGGCTTCTTATAGGCAAAGAGGCAAGGTCGGTGGGTGGCCAGGGGGCCCACACCACCTGGTGGCGCGTCCAGGGCTAGCCCGCGCCACCACATGGTGTGGCTGCCCTGTGGCCCCTCTCCGTCTCGTCTTCTGGTTCCATGAGTCTTCCGGTAAAATATCGACTTTGGCTTTTGTCCGGTCCAATTCCGAGAATATTGATTTTCTGACTTTCCTAGAACCAAAAACAGCAGAAAACAGGCAACTGGCACAGTGGCATCTTGTTAATAGGTTAGTCCAAGAAATCATATGAAAAGTACTCCAAAGTGTGGACAAAACACAAGAAAGTAGATAAAACCAAGCATGGAACATCAAAAAGTATAAATACATTTGCAATGTATCAACATCCCCAAGCTTAACTCCTGCTCGTCCTCGAGTAGGTAAGTGATAAAAAGAAAGAATAATTTTTGAGGTGACATGCACCATCATAAACTTGATCAAAGTATTTGTAAAATATTCAAAGTTGGGATCATAGTACTTCAGTCATAACATGATAGACAAAGTTCTAGCAATAAGACAAAGCAACTATGTTGCAACATGAAAAGGCACAAACAAAAGATTCATGAATAACAATGCTTTGCAAGACGTTTATTTGTTTAACATAAAGAAAACATAGCATAGTGGCATTCAGCTTGTCCCTCATAGAGTAGCAAACATAAATGCATATGACACCTTCAAAGTTCATAAGAGTGACTAGATACAAATAGTTTAAAACAAGCAATATCAAGTTATGCATTAATCAACTAGTCTTGGGACAATGCAATAAGAACGGAGAATGGCCACTATGCTCTCAAAGTAGGTGCATAAAGATAGAAGGTGGAGACTCAATATATTAGTGGAAGAAAGGTCTTCATAGAAGGAAGCAGAGATTCAATTTTCATAAAGAGCTTCCAAAAATTATGGTACTTATAGCTTTCAGCTCTCATTGCCCCTATCATAAGCATCTTGAAGTGATTAAGGTTAAAGTGAACAAACTATGAAGTATATGCTTGACAAAGTATAAGTTGGAAATCTCACGTCCCTTGAATACGAGGCCCACTCCTCATGCTACTCAAGTTTAGTCACCGGTAAGTTCTAGTCATCGTAAGTACATATGTATCATAGAGAACCACCAACGGGGTACCCCTTGCCTGATGATACGGAAGAATCCCCATATCAAAATGACAAGGCAAGCACACAACGAGCATCTCAGAAATCTTCTTATTTACCATGGGAATATGGTGCTTTTTTCTCTCTTTCCTCTTTTCATATATCTCTTTTTTTCTCTTTTTCTCTTTTTCTCAATATAGGACTCTTTTTTATAAGAAGAATGCTTCATAGACAGCTCATTATGGTTACGCTGCAGGTTTCCACCATGTTAGCATGGATTAGACCAGCGGCCCAGGCGTTTCTCTAACACATATGCATAACTCCATGGACTTACAAGCTCCCCTTTCATTTCACACCGACGACATCCATAGACAAAAGAGCATGATATCAACTAGGTACAAAGTACCAGTGCAGTGTTGAAAGTGTTCCCCATGACAACATGGCTCTGCTAATCCCAAAAAAATAAGTGCAAGCATATACAACATAGATGACACAATCGTTCAAGTTTATTAAGGGCAAGAAAAGTAAAGTGTGCCATCAAATTCGTGAGAGCTTTAATCACTAGTTTTCTCACAACAAGTTTAATTTGGAAGGTAAACAAAAGCATGAATATACTTGGAATAGCATATGCTAGTAGGTAGGTATGGTCTACTCTTTGGAATAACTTGGTTTTAGGAGTTGGACGCATGAGTGGAACTCATACTTGGTTATGGAGGCTAGCAAAAGACTAGGAGCGACAAACTAAGAGAGCAATAATGGCCATAATCATGTAGAGCGACAAAACATCATTGATCAAAGCATAAAGTGATACTACAAGTTTAAAACTAAAGGATCATAGAGGCTATGGTGATTTTGGATAGTCATAACATGGTGTGAGCATGTGCCAAGTCAACACAAATAAAGCATCAAAGGAGAATACCACAATACTATGCTTTAATATGCTAAAACAACGCATGATCCTTCCAAGGCACATTAAGAAATCTCAATTCTTTATAACAATTCATGCTACAGCAAAGAATACTAAGAATAAAGCCAAAACGATATCAAGCATGGCATGACAAAGCATAGGCCACAGTCAAAAACAAGCTCTTTTTACCACATAAGCATGAACTTTCCTACTCTTTTCCAATCCAAACCAAACTATTTGAAAACCAATGTATGAAAGAGGGGGTCCAACCAATTTATTCAGAAAACTAAGAAAACAAAGCAAACGAAAAACCAAAACGAAAACGAAAAAGAAGACGCTCCAAGAACAGCAAAAATGTGCATGAAACAATAGAAATGAAGCATTTGGAAGAAATCTGGGATTTTTATTGATGTAGAAGGGGATGCCTTGGGCATCCCCAAGCTTTCACGCTTGTACTTATTAGATATTTTTTTTGGGGGGTGACACGTGTGGCATCCCCAAGTTTGAGCTTTAGTGCATTCTTCATCTCATTACTCATTCCTTCCATACACCTGAAATTTTTCCTTCATACAAAACTTCACACAATCTTTATTAGCAACATTACTGTACTCAAGATAATAAGTCTTTAGGTTCAGTTCTAACACCAATAAAACTTCCATTAAAACATTAGCTACTGTAGCACTTCCCTCAAAAAGCTCAATTCCCCAAAAGAACTCAAAAAGTAACCAACAAGAAGCAAATGCAGAAAATGGCAGAAATCTGTCAAAAAACACCAGCGGGTAAAGACGATTTTTTTCGAAGACCTTATGTTGCTCAAATCGAAGAGTGTTGATCTAACAAAAGTTGGATAACAACCTGGGGCAGAAGCACAAAAATTCACGTCTCAAAACGACATACAGAGATTTTACATGAATTTTTACGGTGAAGCACAAAAATCTGTTTCGGAACGACAACTTTCCCAATCATTACTTCTCTCTCATTATAGGTTAATCTTGGCACAAAAAGCAAATAAAAAGGATAAGGAGCGATTATTACAGAGGTAACAACTTCCAAGACTCATCTAAAACTTTTGGGTTATCTCCCAATAAGTACTTTTCTTTAACACCTTTAAGTTAGGCATAATAGTTTGAGAAGATGCTCACATAAGAAATATGAATTGAAGTAAAAGAGAGCATCAAGAAGAAAATTCAAAGCATATTTAAGTCTAACCCACTTCCTATGCATAGGAATCTTGTAAAGAAACAAGTCATGAAAGCACAAAGCAACAAGCATAGGAAAGCAAAACAAGTGCAACTTCAAGACTTTCAACATAAAGAGGGGAAACTTAACATTATTGAGACACATAAAACCATGCTTCCCTCTCTCATAATAACTTTCAGTAGAATCATGAATAAAATTAACAATATAACTATCACACAAATTATTCTTATCATGAGCCATATGCTTAAAAGAATTAATACTCCCCACATAAACATAGTGATTCTTATTAATTGTAGTGAGCAAATTCAACAAAATAGCTATCATTATTATTCTCATCACCATAATCATCAAATATAGGAGGAATATTGTAATCATAATTACTTTCCTCCTCCATAGTAGGTGGACTGAAAATACCATATTCATCATTGCAATCATCATATATTGGAGGTGTAGTATCAACATAAGCAATAGAATAATTATCTTCCAAAGTGTGTTCATTTGTAAACATATCATCATTGGAAGGATCATGGATCGCACTAATAGTACAACAATTATTAATATCATCATTTCAGAATTGGTACCAAAGAGATCTTCAATATCAAATGAAGTGTGCTTTTCCCAATCATGATCACTACTATAGATAACAGGCATAGGAACATCATCGAGTCCAGACTCATCAAAAACTATAATAGGAGCTACATGCTTAGGGGAAAATACCATTTCCTCCCTCCTTTTACTCCTCCTTTTCTTCTTTATCTTATTCTCTTTAGGAGGGAGAGGCTTGAAAGGAAGCTTCTCCATATACCCTGGTTTATTATTAGACACAATAGAAGAAACTTTGGAGGATTCCTTCTTTTCATTAATAAGATCAAAACACATATTAGTCCTATCGTATTTTGGTAAAATCTCATCTTCTATAATATTTTGTATGTAAGTGTCTGTGTGGTAATTATCAACACAATAAAGATGACAACCATGCAGGACACTATTATATCAAAAGCACTCATATCTACCAAAGAGGTTTTCCTTGATAACTCTTCACATCCCAAAAATAATGTAAGTTCATCATGCTGATTAGGAGTGATCATGTCATCACAATACAAACTTGCAGTACTCATTGGATTAGAAGGGCTATTATTATGACCTAATCATCGAAAATTGAAATGACCCACTTCAAAGCAAATTTCACAAATAAAAGGATAAAGGGCACAAACTTTTTTACCAAGATCATTTAAAGCCCTATACCACATTCTAGTTTTTTCATTCCTGTGGGTGATACAATATTCTTCTTCAATTTGATTATTCTCACAAGGTCTATGTATTCCACAAAAATTAACATGCTTATATGAAATATTACTTTCACAGGTTTGAGCATGTTTATTGCTATCATTAATAACAATTTCATTTTCCATGCAAGTGTCTTTAAAAGGCTCATGATACATGTCCCACTTTTCTTTAGGAGCATTAATATGAGAAGCAAAGGTTTTAAAACAATCAATAAGGATTTGAGGATCAAGACCATATTTAGCACTAAGCTCTTGAAAATCAGCAGTTTCAGCGAAAGACTTAATGCAATCATACTCATAGTTTATACCTGGTTCTTTACCTTTGTTGTTATCCCAATCTTCGGCATTGCGTTGAATTGTTTCAAGAAGATCCCACTTAGCTTTGAACTCCTTACTCATGAAGGATCCCTCTAAACAAGTATCTAGATAGTCCTTGTAATGTCCTGAAAGCCTTGCATAGAAATTATTAATAACAATATTCCTAGGGAGCTCATGAATGGGGCATTTGAGCATTAGTGACTTCAGTCTCCCCCATGCTTCGGCAATAATTTCTCCATCATGAGGATGAAAATTATAAATATAATTCCTATCTTTATGAATTTCATGAGGAGGATAAAATTTAGAGTAAAAGAGGGATTCAAGTTCCTTCCACTCCAAATGATGAGGACAATCCAGTAGCTCATACCACTCCCTTTCTTTGCCCTTAAGTGATAAAGAGAATAACTTATTCTTGACGTGATCTGTTGTAATACCTGCACACTTTAACAACCCGCATAATTCATGTATAAAGAGAAAATGATCACCGGGATGGACAGTTCCATCCCCAAAATAGTAGTTATCCATAACACGATCAATAATTCTTGTAGGTATCTTAAAATTATCATTAGAATTACCACATATGGGAGATAAAGTATCATCGGAGCAAATTTTCTTCTTTAAAACTGGAGAAGTAAAAAGATCATTTTCATAAAAACTAACTTCCCCAAGCTTAGACGTTTCCATAGCATTAGTAACAAAGGTGTTCAAAATATTCATACTAATAACATTGATATTAGCATGCAAAGAAGGTTTCAAGGGTTTTTTTATTTTCTTTTCAAAGAATTCATGTTCTACATTAGGGAAAATACTAAAAATCTCTCTAATTTTGTTGTTGTTTTCCATTAAGCCTAACTAGTGAAAACAAGAAGCAAAAAGACAAAATTGTAGAATCTGAAGGAAATAACTTCGAGTTCTCACAGTAGAGGATGTGAGTACCTTTTACCTTACCACCCCGCCAACGACGCTAGAAAATAGGCGTTTGCCGTGGGAGGTTCTTCTTCTTTAATCCTCCGGTGTGAATACCTTTTACCGTACCTCCCCGGCAACGGCGCCAGAAAATAGCTTGACGTCTACGCACTTCTATTCTTGTAAACAGTTGTTGGGCCTGCAAGTGCAGAGATTTGTAGAACAGCAGCAAGTTTTCCCTTAAGTGGATCACCCAAGGTTTATCGAACTCAGGGAGGAAGTGGTCAAAGGTATCCCCTCTCAAGCAACCCTGCAATCAAGATACAAGAAGTCTCTTGTGTCCCCAACACACCCAATACACTTGTCAGGTGTATAGGTGCACTAGTTCGGCGAAGAGATAGTGAAATACAAGTGGTATGGATATAAGATAACAGTGATAGAAAATAGCTTGATGGTGTGGAAGAGACTAAAGGCAAACTGAAATAAAGATGGAAGCAAGCAAACATGTAACAGATCTAATTGCAAACGGTGTATCAATGCTTAGAAACAAGGCCTAGGGATCATACTTTCGCTAGTGAACACTCTCATATAAATATCATCTGATTATGATACTACTCTTAACTACTCTCTGGTTGGACACTCTAATCCATGGTAGGGCTATAACAGCACACCTCAAAGTAAGCCTTTCCCATCTAGAAAACCCCACACTGTCACCTTGAGTACTAGATGAGTCCAACAAACACCACAATTTCATAGAGACATCCAGCTCCAAATATAACTCATAACAAGTATTTGTAATCTCTAGCCTAAGTGCCACCATGGTGTGCACGCTGTCATTTTCACACACATGGGGAGAGAAGATATCTATTAAAGAACTTGAGTAGAAAGGTAGATCTGTAGATTACAAGCTCCTGATCTCAATAAGATCATGCATAGAGAGAGATGAACACATAGCTACCGGTAGAACCCTTAGTCTCGAGAGAGAACTACTCCCTCCTCATCATGGGAATCAGCAATGGTGTTGGAGATCGATGGAGATGGCTCCGGGGGCACTTCCCCGTACCGGCATGGTGTCGGAATAGAGACTTTCTGTCCCCCGAATCTACCCTTCAGTGGCGGCGGCGCTGCGGAACTTTTCGTGGATTTCTGATTGACGATCTAGGGTTTTGGTATCGGGAGGCTTCTTATAGGCGAAGAGGCAAGGTCGGTGGGCGGCCAGGGGGCCCACACCACCTGGTGGCATGGCCAGGGCTAGCCCGCGCCACCACATGGTGTGGCTGCCCTGTGGCCCCACTCCGTCTCGTCATCTGGCTCCATGAGTCTTCCGGTAAAATATTGACTTTGGCTTTTGTACGGTCCAATTCCGAGAATATTGATTTTCTGACTTTCCTAGAATCAAAAACAGCAGAAAACAGGCAACTCGCACAGTGGCATCTTGTTAATAGGTTAGTCCAAGAAATCATATGAAAAGTACTCCAAAGTGTGGAGAAAACACAAGAAAGTAGATAAAACCAAGCATGGAACATCAAAAATTATAAATACATTTGCAATGTATCTGTACTCCAAAGTTGGAACAGAACATAAAAAGTAGATAAAACCAAGCATGGAATATCAAAAATTATGGATACGTTAGCAACGTATCAACATCCCCAAGCTTAACTCCTGCTCGTCCTCTAGTTGGTAAGTGATAAAAAGAAAGATTAATTTTTTAGGTGACATGCACCATCATAAATTTGATCATAGCATTTGTAAAACAATAATAGCTGGGATCATAGTACTTCAATCATAACATGAAAGACAAAGTTCTTACAATAAGACAAAGCAACTATTGTTGCAACATGAAAAGGCATAAACAAAATATTCATGAATAACAATGCTTTGCAAGATGTTTGTTTGTTTCACATAAAGAAAACATAGCATAGTAGCATTCAGCTTGTCCCTCATAGAGTAGCAAACATAAATGCATAGGACACCTTCAAAGTTCATAAGAGTGACTAGATACAAATAGTTTAAAACAAGCAATATCAAAGCTATGTATCAATCAACAAGTCTTGGGACAATGCACATAGAACTAAGAATGGCCACTATGCTCTCAAAGTAGGTGCATAAAGATAGAAGGTGGAGACTCAACATAAAAGTAAAAGAAAGGCCTTCATAGAAGGAAGTAGGGATTCAAGTTTCATAAAGAGCTTCCAAAAATAATGGTAATTATTAGCTTTTTTCACCTCTCATTTCCCCTATCGTAAGCATCTTGAAGTGATTAAGGTTAAAGTGAACAAACTATGGTGTATATGCTTGACAAAGTATAAATTGGAAATCTCATGTGCCTTGAATAGGAGGGCCGCTCCTCATGCTACTCAAGTTTAGTTACCAGTAAGTTCTTGTCATAGTAAGTACATGTGTATCATAGAGAACCGCCAGCGGGGTACCCCTTGCCCGATGATACGGAAGAATCCCCATATCAAAATGACAAGGCAAGCAGACAACGAGCATCTCAGCAATCTTCTTATTTACCATGGGAACATGGTGCTTTTTTCTCTCTTTCCTCTTTTCTCGTATCTCTTTTTTTTCTTTTTTTTCAATATCTGACTCTTTTTTTATAAGAAGAATTCTTCATAGACAGCTCATTATGGTTACGCTGCAGGTTTCCACCATGACATCATGGATTAGACCAGCGGCCCTGGAGTTTCTATAACACACATACATAACTCCATGGACTTACAAGCTCCCCTTTCATTTCACACCGACGACATCCATAGAGCATGATATCAACTAGGTACAAAGTACAAGTGCAATGTTGAAAGCGTTCCCCATGACAACATGGTTCTGCTAATCCCCAACATATAAGTGCAAGCATATTCAACATAGACGACACAATGGTTCAAGTTTATTAAGGGCAAGAAAAGTAAAGTGTGCCATCAAGTTCGTGAGAGCTTTAATCACTAGTTTTCTCATAACAAGTTTAATTCGGAAGGTAGATAAAAACATGAATATACATGGAATAGCATATGCTAATAGGTAGGTATGGTGTACTCTTTGGAATAACTTGGTTTTAGGAGTTGGATGCATGAGTGGAACTCATACTTGGTTGTGGAGGCTAGCAAAAGACTGGGAGCGACCAACTAAGAGAGCAATAATGGCCATAATCATGCAGAGCGACACAACATCATTAATCAAAGCATAAAGTGATACTACAAGTCGAAAACTAAAGGATCATAAAGGCTATGGTGAATTGGGATAGTCATAACATGGTGTGAGCATGCACGAAGTCAACCCAAATAAAGCATCAAAGGGGAATACCACAATAATATGCTTTAATATGCTAAAACAACGCATGATTCTTCAAAGGCACATTAAGCAATCTCATTTTTTTATAACATGTCATGCTACAACAAAGATCACTAAGCATAAAGCCAAAACAATATCAAGCATGGCATGACAAAGCATAGGCCATAGTCAAGGGGAACTTTTTGTAACATCCCAATTCCTTTACCACTTAAGCATCAACTTTTTGTAACATCCCAATTTCTGCAACCCTGATTAGTTGTCCATAATGCAAAAATCAAGGGGAACAAAAACTTTTTCCTGTTCATTGGTGCAGTGTTTGCTTGTTGTTTGTTTGTGCCTATGCATATGAATGGGTATCATATGATATACTCCTCCCCTTAACACCAGTTGACAAAAGCTACTTCCCCAAAACAGTCTTGGGTTAATTTCTATACTCTAAAATATTCTGGCATTTCAAAACATGATCCAAGATGCTTATGTAACCAAAACTATTTTAGTAGCTTCTATTGACAAAACTATGGAGAGCTATATAACATAATCTCCTTATGTTTTCAAGACAGAACCTTCAACTACTCTTACCTCTAGGATCTCCCAAAACCTTTTCGTAAGCTTTTGAATTCTACTCTTGGTAGAGATACAAAGGACCTTACCTTGTTCAAACTCCAACCTATTTAAAAATACCCATCCTTACCTCAAGCTAAGCTTGGTGGTAACCCCAGTAGTAGTTGATTTGTTTGTAAGATGAGTTGACATGATCTGCTGTGTGAATTGTCTGCTTAGGAGATAATATGAGCTACTATAGGAGCTCATAACTTGGATCAAGATGTCTCCAAATCATCCCACCCTAAGCAAGAATACAATCTGGATCTGATCCCTAGCTACTAAGTGATCATCTAAAACCCTTAACTAGATCAATTCTGAAGTGATCCCTTCTAGAAGCTTCCAAGTCAATGAAGACCAATATCAAGCATGGATCCTTACTACCCAATATATACTTCAACATCATCCACTTGGTGATGCTTGGGTACCTTGCAACCCATCAAAAGCATCTCATCTTCTACTCCAGTCAAAAAACCCTAAATCTGCCAAATTTGGCTAAGTCTGGAAATCTGTGTCTAGCAGCACCTTTTTGAATGCCTCCCTTTCTCAATCCTTGTGCATTTTTGGAAATGGATATGAACCACCTTGTTAAACATCCTAAGTACTACCAAGTCCCACTGTTTCCCTTGGTTAGATCATACTCCTATCCACTTGTTCTTGATGGTTTTGCAAGCAAGAAAATAACTATTCCTGCAAATCTAGTCAACATGCCTACTTTGATAGAAGCTCACACCACCATACAACATTCTTGGGACCAACTATTAGCATGGTTGTGTTCTAATCATATAGGTCTATCATTAACTACTTCACTTGTTCCAATTGGATCCTTGAGTTCTTTACACCCACAAGGTTTTGAAGGCTAGATGATAATCTGCCTTGGCAGGCTTATTTTATTCAAAGTTTGAAAGCCTGTCTTGGTAAGCTCAAGAAGGATCAAGATCAAACCCCTACACCATTGCAATCTACATCACTTGTTCTATCCAACCATCTAGCCCATGCCCCAATATGAGATCTGAACTCCAAGTTACAACCAGGTTTTCATGGTATGAAATTAACATCACCCTAGATCCTTAACCGAGGGTATTCCACCAAAATCAACTAGAACTCTCCAAGCCCAAGGTTGAAAATTCTTGCTACACCTTGTATACTTCCTCTACCTTGATCATCAAGATTTATAAACAATTATCCATATTTATTATGGACCAAAACTATTTAATTCCCTTAATAGGCAAAATCTCCAAAACAAGTTTGGTTTTTGCCAACACACCTCCTCAACTTTTGGCTCAATTGAGTCCTATATAGAATACCCTATCATCCTACTTAAAAAATAAATATTTTTGAAGAGCTTTATTATTTATTTTTTCCTATTTTCTTAAATGGCAGAAACAAGAAATAATCCTTTAAAAAATACTTTCCCACCTCAATAAATCCCAATAAAATTCCCCAAGATGTAATATGGTATCTAGGACCATTTCACACCAAAATCTCACCTTGTCTAATGTAAGAATATCAAATGATCTTCTAGAACCTACTCCTGTACATTTTGAATAAATGGATTTAAGTGGACTTAAAGTCCTCTGAAAAATCCCAAATAATTCCTAGGGTTATGCCTTGACCTCATCTACACACCATTGTAACTTCCCCATCTTGCCCAATGCAAATGTTGAGACATTCTTCATAGTCATCTATTTGATCAAAATCGCCAAGGAGACAAATCCTCAAATCAAAAACCCATCAAACCTATATCCTTTGGTCAAACAAACTTGCACAGCACACCTCTTCACCTCTTGTCGGAATGCACTGTAGCACCACTGTAGCAAACCTCCTCCCCTTGTCTTTAGTGCTTGGATCTAAATAGAGGGTGAGAGAGTGTGGTAATTGCAATTGGTGGACAATGTTGCTGCAGCAGGACAGCCACCCCTACCAGCACGACCAGACTTCCCCTCTTACCCTTCCCCACCGAGCCCTGGACCAATCACTGGCCAGCATCCCCTGTCCCCCATGCCCAAATGAGTAAATTGCCTCATCTACTCCTCCCTCTTGGTATTTATGGCCAGAGGCCTTCCCGAGATCTCCCCTGCCCTCATTTGCGTCCTCCCACTCCACTCACCACCCAGAGCACCCCTCTCTCTCCCTACTCTGCCCTGCTCGAGAGCGAGCAAGGGAGAAGCTTCGGCCCTCCCCCGTCTACGAGCAAGGGACTCCCCCTACTGGCCCCTCCCCCTTTGCATGTTCTCTCCCAGGACCCCCAGGTCCCCCTGCATCTAACCCTACTCCCCTTTTGGCCAGGGACCGCCCCTTTCGTCGCAGGCATCGAGCTCCGACTCGATCTCCCTCGGGCATCCTCGTGCGAGCCATGCACCGCCGTCGAACCCGCCCTTGCCACCCACTGTTGAGGTCGCCGTCATCCACCGTGTCGCCTCGGCACCTCCCGGAGTCCCTCCACGCCCCAGGTGAGCTCCCCGCCATCGCCCGAGCCTCCCTAGGGTTTCCTCCCTCTGTTGCAGGCGTGAGGTAGAAGACGCCGGGGAACCGTCGATCCCGACTTGATCGAACGGCCCACGGTCTCCCATACCATTTCGGCCCCCGCGGTCGCTGACCAGTGGGCCCTGCCGGCAGTTCGAATCATCCCCCTCACGTGCGCCATCTTGCCCCGGTTGGGCCGCCTCCTCGCCGCCCGGCCCAACTACTCCAGATCCCATCCCAGCAGCCCTTGCCTCTTTTGTTTTATTTAATTCCTTCTTAGATCTGTTAACTAGGCTGCTTGGTTTAATTCAAAAAAAAATTGAAAACCCCATGTTTTGGACAGATACAAATTTATACATGTTCCCTCATGAATTCTCTAACATGCAGAACCAGTCCCCTTGCCAAAAATAATTTTCATTATTTACTGGCAATTAATCTACAAAAAGGTAAGTTTACCACTGAATAAATTCCTCAGGATGTTGTACATATCCAATGGGGATGAATCAAAATTCCCCTAGAATGTATTTTCCATACCACTCAATCAGCATAGGTCTCATGTCAAGGTGAACTCTAGTCTGTCTGTAGCAAAAAAAACACGATCCATGCAGTTAGGCCTTTGGAAAATTCCCTACACCAAACCATGAGTCCCATTGAACCAACTCCAAATCCCAGTGATGTGGTACATCAATACCTAACTAAATCCAGGAACTCATGATTTATTGAGCCTTGGATGTTTTTCTGGGAATTAAACTATTATGTGAATGGTTTATTCACCACTAAATTCACTACAGTACCTATACAGCTCCAAAAAAGGGTGATTCCAATTTCTACAGAAAGGTATTCCAAATACCTACACTATGCCCTTGCAATCAGATTAAAAGCTACTATAGATTTAATTTGGTGAAAAAGACAAATACCCCACAGAACTACCTTTGGGAATTTCCTGAGGGCATTCTGGTAAATATCTTGACTTTATTCCAACTCTCAATGAATAAGTACATCAAACCCAACTGAACCATCCAAGTAAATAATTTTTGAAGCTACAGAACTTTTCCGGTGAATTATTTCCTAAAACTAGGGCCTTTATCACTAGAAAAGTCATAGGAAATCAAAGAAAATTGATAAAATAGTGAAACTACTTTTGTTGGTTTAATTTTATCAATACCTATCTGTTGGTATCATGTTTTTACAATGGTACCATACAGAATGTGGTCTTGTCCAAAAATCCATTTCTTAGGTAGTTTCTAGACTATAAATCCTAAGGGGTATTCACTCCCTTCTCCAAGACCATCTCAACCTCCTAAATCCAATCCTTTCTAAAACTACAAAACCTTAATTGGAGTTTATTCAATTGCTTGTTTGCTGAATTGTAGTGGTGATTGTATGCCTTGTATTGATTGTGCCCTCTTGTTTGTTTGCATGTGTTCCCTATCGATGATAGTTGTGATTATATCGGAGAGCAGAAGAAGACGGTTTCTATTGGTTATTATGGTTTTCTAAGAAGATGTCCAGGGACATTTAGGCCATACTGCTGATCTCAGGGAAGCCACCTTCTTGCTCATAAGCCTTGTCCTACTATTTTACTTATGCATGTTTTATCTACTATTTATTAAAAACTGCATTGTTTTACTATATGTTGATATATATATATATGATAGTGGTTTGGCTCCTCCAAACTCTTACCCTGGGTACTATTAAGTACAACCCCCTTGGTGACACCTACTTGCCCCTAGTAGAATAGATGGTGTATATCACCATAACCCTTTGGAGACCCCCTATTTAGCCGAAGCAAAGCTAGAGGATGGGAAGACCCCGGAAAAGGTTTTACCAAATGTTTTATGATAAAACCTTGGTGAGGTGGGACCTCCCAAGAGATGTTGAGAAATAAAAAGGTTTTGTTGTATAAATGCTGGAGGAAAATCAGAGGAAAAAGGTTTACAAAAACGCACCTGGTTCTCTGCAGTTTTGCTAGAACAATTAACCCTGTGCAACCACATTACTCTGGAATGGGACAGGGCTGGATTTGATGGTTGTCTACTCTGGTATGAGCTGCCTCGCAACAACTACAGGGGATCATGGATCCCTGGAGGGTGGGCCTTCTCCGATATAGGTCCATGTGAGACATCGACCTGGAGAAGGAACAAAGGGTCGGCAGGCCTCCACGCGTTACTATGAGCCCCTCATTGAAAGTGCGCACGTGGGACGTGCACTAAGCACTCCGGTTGGTCCTCGCCCGATGTCCCGGTTTTGAGGGGATTAACACTCATAGGGTAGGCACTTATATTGGAGTGGGCATCCGGAGAGTCTTGATCGGTTACTTGACCCACGATCTGTGAAGATCAGGGAAGTGTACCCAGATGGTGTGGGTAAAGTGTACAACCTCTGCAGAGTGTAAATCTATTCGAATAGCCGTGTCCGCGGTCATGGACGGTTGGGAAAGTTGCTGTAAAGCGGTGCTGGTTTTGTTTTCAAAAAGGATTTCAGAAAAGAAATGGCTTTGAAATGTTTTGACCATGGGATGGTTGGGAAGGATACCTGCTTTGGCCATGGGATGGTCAGAGAGGTATAGAAGGAGTTTGGTCATGGGACGGCCTGAAAATCGGAACAAATGGGTGACCCAGTCCTTATGTTTTCCAAAACTTTTCATAATGGTTTCCAATTTGGTTTACACAAGTTTTAAACAAAGATATGTAGATGCTATATGTACAGGAGAGACTATTTAGAAAAGAACCCCTCTTGGAGCCCTCCTACTATCACAGCCAAAATGCATATCCTCCTGTTATTATCAATATTTTAAGGTGGTTTACGAGTACATTCAATGTACTCACTGGCATTGTCCCTGGCTATTAACTTGGTCAGATATCAAGAAGAAGACGATGAGGGCGACTATGCGAGCTAGGACATTCTCCCAGTCAGTTGCCTGTAGGTTAAGGCATGGCTCGTTCTCTACACTTGAGGAAGATCCACTTCTGTGTATTGATGTAGCCATAACGGCATTTATGTAAGTCTTGTAATTCGGTATACTCTCGGATGATGTAATGATACTTGTCGGTTATGTGCCACGACTAACTGATCATGGGATCGTGGTTGTATGCATAACAGGGATTCTCGGAGGATTAATCCGGGGGCCCCACAGACTTGGTATCAGAGCCATCATGACTGTAGGAGAACCTTAGCATGGTCGCTAGACATGAACCTTATTTTGAAAACCCCGGCTTTCGAAAACTAGTTTCCCAATGAGTTTCAAAAAGTTCTACTTCTTCCCTTACTCTAAGTAAATGCTTTCAAAAATGATTTCCTCTAACTCTCGTCCAAACTTCAAGCCTACGGATTTCAAATAGCTAGGATCTAGAACCTGGTAAGGACAATGAGAACAAGATGAAGTCAAGCTTCTACCAGCAAACACAAGGAGACTACAATATCGCTCTATTAGTGAAATCCTCACCATCAGAAGAAATCGGAGTTGCACTATCAAGAAACATCGAAGATACGACGAAGACTTCATCTGCAAGATAGAGACTTGGACCTGAAGAAAGATGATATCTAGGGTCAATAGTCCTAAGATTAGGATTCCCCTACTCCGCGAGTAGTTAATTCCTTGGTCCCTAGCGTTGACCGTGTTTGCTTGCCTAAGTGCATCCTGTGTTGCTTGATCTGTGTGCCTGCTGAGGACATTGCGATTCCCTCGCTCTGTTCGTCTTGTTTGTATGTTCTGGTTTGCCTTGACCTCCTTAAAAATGTGACTCGAGGAGCAATAACCCACCTAATAGCTTAGGAAACCCCTGTGTTAGATGCCAGTTATGAGCCCCAGAATAACCTCGAGAGTATATGAGAGGAAGAGCATCACAAGAACCAGGAGTTCGACATCGTCAAGTCAAAAACCACTCGGAGACCCCAGCTCAAGATAACAGGAAGATACAACTTTCCGCTAACATCGGGTCAAAACTCCAAGACCAAAGATCCGCACCTCTCCCAAAGCACCTTAGTGAAGCTCTAAGGTGGAAAGATGCTGTCTTTCCACTCAATCCTTAGAAGACTATCCAACCGAGGATACCTCCGCAAGACCGCCAGATTTGATGCTTTCTCGCCAAACAACAACCCGTGAGACATCTGAAGAGAAACCAATTGGAGATTCTACGAAGTCCCTTTGCCGCTTCAGTTGAAGACCCACATGAAGGACCGCCGAACTGCTAACCCCTAGGTCCTTAATTCTTAGAGAACGTGAGACTCCCCTGACTCCACCAGGCTAAGTATGAAGAATAGCAGCATATAAGCCCCGCAGGCCATAGCTCCACGGATGTTTTCTAAAGACCTCGACTATAGGTAAAAGATGGACGACAATCTTCAGAACCGCCACCGATGAAGTCAAGAAGAAAGGAATGCATTATCTCCGAGATGACCTAGTCAAATCCTAAGGGGGAAAGACTGTGTCTTTCCCACCCAAATAAAGTAAACCCTCGCCAAGAGCCATCCCAGAAGCTTGGAGCCCAACGTCGTAAATAGGATATGCTACGACCCTAAAAGAAGAGCTGTAAATCCTTACACAGAGGTACTCCCAGCTATAGATTCTCCGACGAGTACTCCATGAAGCTCAGCCTCGAGATAGTCTGCCTAGTCTACGCCCTTGAGATATAGAGTCCTGAAGGAAAAGAAGGTCATCCCTCACAACTAGGACTAGACTCTGCCTAACTCTCTATGCATCCCCGAGGACTGAAGCTCAACCTTATCGACAGGATAGTTATTTCAAAGACGGAGTCCGTAAGATAGTGCACGTAAGACACCTAGTATCAACCCGACCAAAAATCCCCTAACCCTACTCTCTTGAATCTCGGGACGAGATTCTTTTAAGGGGTAAAGATCTGTAACATCCCAATTTGTGCAACCCTGATTAGTTGTCCAGAATGCAAAAATCAGGGGAACAAAAAAAATTCCTGTTCATTGGGGCAGTGTTTGCTTGTTGTTTGTTTGTGCCTATGCATATGAATGGGTATCATATGATATACTCCTCCCCTTAACACCAGTTGACAAAAGCTACTTCCCCAAAACAGTCTTGGCTTAATTTCTATACTCTAAAATATTCTGGCATTTCAAAACATGAGCCAACATGTTTATGTAACCAAAACTATTTAAGTATCTTCTATTGACAAAACTATGGAGAGCTATATAACATAATCTCCTTATGTTTTCAAGACAGAACCTTCAACTACTCTTACCTCTAGGATCTCCCAAAACCTTTTTGTAAGCTTTTGAATTCTAATCTTGGTAGAGATACCAAGGACCTTACCTTGTTCAAACTCCAACCTATTTCAAAATACCCATCCTTACATCAAGCTAAGCTTGGTGGTAACCCCAGTAGTAGTTGATTTGTTTGTAAGATGAGTTGCCATGATCTGCTGTTTGAATTGTCTGCTTAGGAGATAGTATGAGCTACTCTAGGATCTCATAACTTGTACCAAGATGTCTCCAGATCATCCCACCCTAAGCAAGAATACAATCTGGATATGATCCCTAGCTACTAAGTGATCATCTAAAACCCTTAACAAGATCAATTCTGAAGTGATCCCTTCTAGAAGCTTTCAAGTCAATGAAGACCAATATCAAGCATGGATCCTTACTACCCAATCTACACTTCAAAATCATCCACTTTATGATGCTTGGGTACCTTGCAACCCATCAAAAACATCCCATCTTCTACTCTAGTCAAAAAACCCTAAATCTGCCAAATTTGGCTAAGTCTGGAAATCTGTGTCTAGCATCACCTTTTTGAATGCCTCCCTTTATCAATCCTTGTGAATTTTTGGAAATGAATATGAAGCATCTTGTTAACCATCCTAAGGAATACCAAGGCCCACTCCTGCACTTGGTTAGATCATCCTCCTACCCACTTGTTCTTGATGGTTTTGCAGGAAAGAAAATAACTATTCCTGCAAATCTAGTCAACATGCCTACTTTGATAGAAGCTCACACCACCATCCAACCTTCTTGGGCCCAAATCTTAGCATGGTTGTGTTATACTCATATAGGTATAACATTACCTACTTCACTTGTTCCAATTGGATCCTTGAGATGTTTACACCCACAAGGTTTTGGAGGCTAGTTGATATTCTGCATTGGCAGGCTTATTTTATTCAAAGATTGAAAGCCTGTCTTGGTAAGCTCAAGCAGGATCAAGATCAAACCCCTACACCATTGCAATCTACATCACTTGGTCTATACAACCATCTACCCCATTCCCCAAGGTGAGATCTGAACTCCAAGTTACAACCATGTTTTGATGGTATGAAATTAACATCACCTAGATCCTTAACCTAGGGTATTCCACCAAAATCAACTAGGACTCTCCAAGCCCAAGGTTGAAAATTCTTGCTACACCTTGTATACTTCCTCTACCTTGATCATCAAGATTTATAAACAATTATCCATATTTATTATGGACCAAAACTATTTAATTCCCTTAATAGGCAAAATCTCCAAAACAAGTTTGGTTTTTGCCAACACACCTCCTCAACTTTTGGCTCAATTGAGTCCTATATAGAATACCCTATCATCCTACTTCAAAAATAAATATTTTTGAAGAGCTTTATTATTTATTTTTTCCTATTTTCTTAAATGGCAGAAACAAGAAATAATCCTTTAAAAAATACTTTCCCACCTCAATAAATCCCAATAAAATTCCCCAAGATGTAATATGGTATCTAGGACCATTTCACACCAAAATCTCACCTTGTCTAATGTAAGAATATCAAATGATCTTCTAGAACCTACTCCTGTACATTTTGAATAAATGGATTTAAGTGGACTTAAAGTCCTCTGAAAAATCCCAAATAATTCCTAGGGTTATGCCTTGACCTCATCTACACACCATTGTAACTTCCCCATCTTGCCCAATGCAAATGTTGAGACTTTCTTCATAGTCATCTATTTGATCAAAATCGCCAAGGAGACAAATCCTCAAATCAAAAACCCATCAAACCTATATCCTTCGGTCAAACAAACTTGCACAACACACCTCTTCACCTCTTGTCGGAATGCACTGTAGCACCACTGTAGCAAACCTCCTCCCCTTGTCTTTAGTGCTTGGAGCTAAATAGAGGGTGAGAGAGTGTGGTAATTGCAATTGGTGGACAATGTTGCTGCAGCAGGACAGCCACCCCTACCAGCACGACCAGACTTCCCCTCTTACCCTTCCCCACCGAGCCCTGGATCAATCACTGGCCAGCATCCCCTGTCCCCCATGCCCAATTGAGTAAATTGTCTCATCTACTCCTCCCTCTTGGTATTTATGGCCAGAGGCCTTCCCCAGCTCTCCCTTGCCCTCATTTGCGTCCTCCCACTCCACTCACCACCCAGAGCACCCCTCTCTCTCCCCTGCTTTGCCCTGCTCGAGAGAGAGCAAGGGAGAAGCTTCGGCCCTCCCCCGTCTACTGAGCAAGGGACTCCCCCTACTGCCCCCTCCCCCTCTGCATGTTCGCTCCCAGGACCCCCAGGTCCCCCTGCATCTAACCCTACTCCCCTTTTGGCCAGGGACCGCCCCTTTCATAACCGGCATCGAGCTCCGACTCAATCTCCCTCAGGCGTCCTCGCGCGAGCCATGCACCGTCGTCGAACCCGCCCTTGCCACCCATCGTTGAGGTCATCGTCGTCCACCGCGTCGCCTCGGCACCTCCCCGGAGTCCCTCTGCGCCCCAGGTGAGCTCCCCGCCGTCGCCCGAGCCTCCCTAGGGTTTCCTCCCTCTATCGCCGGCGCGAGGTAGAAGACGCCGCGGGAACCGTTGATCTCGACTTGATCGAACGGCCCTCGGTCTCCCGTACCATTTCGCCACCCCCGCGATCGCTGACCAGCGGGCCCCGCAGGTAGTTCGAATAAGCCCCCTCCTGCGCGCCTGCCTTCCCCGGTTGGGCCGCCTCCTCGCCGCCCGGCCCAACTACTCCTAGATCCCATCCCAGCAGCCCTTGCCTCTTTTGTTTTTATATAATTCCTTCTCAGATCTGTTAACTAGGCTGCTTGGTTTAATTCAAAATAAAAATGGAAAACCCCATGTTTTGGACCGATACAAATTTATACATGTTCCCTCATGAATTGTCTAACATGCAGAACCAGTCCCCTTGCCAAAAATAATTTTCATTATTTACTGGCAATTAATCTACAAAAAGGTAGCTTTACCACTGAATAAATTCCTCAGGATGTTGTACATATCCAATGGGGATAGATCAAAATTCCCCTAGAATGTATTTTCCATACCACTCAATCAACATAGGTCTCATGACAAGGTGAACTCTAGTCTGTCTGTAGCAAAAATAACAAGATCCATGCAGTTAGGCCTTTGGAAAATTCCCTACACCAAACCATGAGTCCCATTGAACCAACTCCAAATCCCAGTGATGTGGTACATCAATACCTAACTAAATCCAGCAACTCATGATTTATTGAGCCTTGGATGTTTTTCTGGGAATTAAACTATTCTGTGAATGGTTTATTCACCTCTAAATTCACTACAGTACCTATACAGCTCCAAAAAAGGGTGATTCCAATTTCTACAAAAAGGTATTCCAAATACCTACACTATGCCCTTGCAATCAGATCAAAATCTACTATAGATTTAATTTGGTGAAAAAGACAAATACCCCACAGAACTGCCTCTGGGAATTTCCTGAGGCTAGTCCGGTAAATATCTTGACTTTATTCCAACTCTCAGTGAACAAGTACATCAAACCCTACAGAACCATCCATGTAAATAATTTTGAAGCTCCAGAACTTTTCCGGTGAATTATTTCCTAAAACTAGGGCCTTTATCACTAGAAAAGTCATAGGAAATCAAAGAAAATTGATAAAATAGTGAAACTACTTTTGTTGGTTTCATTTTATCAATACCTATCTGTTGGTATCATGGTTTTACAATGGTACCATACAAAATGTGGTCTTGTCCAAAAATCCATTTCTTAGGTAGTTTCTAGACTATAAATCCTAAGGGGTATTCATTCCCTTCTCCAAGACCATCTCAACCTCCTAAATCCAATCCTTTCTAAAACTACAGAACCTTAATTGGAGTTTATTCAATTGCTTGTTTGCTGAATGGTAGTGGTGATTGTATGCCTTGTATTGATTGTGCCCTCTTGTTTGTTTGCATGTGTTCCCTATCGATGATAGTTGTGATTATATCGGAGAGCAGAAGAAGACGGTTTCTATTGGTTATTATGGTTTTCTAAGAAGATGTCCAGGGACATTTAGGCCATACTGCTGATCTCAGGGAAGCCACCTTCTTGCTCATAAGCCTTGTCCTACTATTTTACTTATGCATGTTTTATCTACTATTTATTAAAAACTGCATTGTTTTACTATATGTTGATATATATATATATATGATAGTGGTTTGGCTCCTCCAAACTCTTACCCTGGGTACTATTAAGTACAACCCCCTTGGTGACACCTACTTGCCCCTAGTAGAATAGATGGTGTATATCACCATAACCCTTTGGAGACCCCCTATTTAGCCGAAGCAAAGCTAGAGGATGGGAAGACCCCGGAAAAGGTTTTACCAAATGTTTTATGATAAAACCTTGGTGAGGCGGGACCTCCCAAGAGATGTTGAGAAAGAAAAAGGTTTTGTTGTATAAATGCTGGAGGAAAATCAGAGGAAAAAGGTTTACGAAAACACACCTGGTTCTCTGCAGTTTTGCTAGAACAATTAACCCTGTGCAACCACATTACTCTGGAATGGGACAGGGCTGGATTTGATGGTTGTCTACTCTGGTATGAGCTGCCTCGCAACAACTACAGGGGATCAGGGATCCCTGGAGGGTGGGCCTTCTCCGATATAGGTCCATGTGAGACATCGACCTGGAGAAGGAACAAAGGGTCGGCAGGCCTCCACGCGTTACTATGAGCCCCTCATTGAAAGTGCGCACGTGGGACGTGCACTAAGCGCTCCGGTTGGTCCTCGCCCGATGTCCCGGTTTTGAGGGGATTAACACTCATAGGGTAGGAACTTATATTGGAGTGGGCATCCGGAGAGTCTTGATCGGTTACTCGACCCACGATCGGTGAAGATCAGCGAAGTGTACCCGGATGGTGTGGGTAAAGTGTACAACCTCTGCAGAGTGTAAATCTATTCGAATAGGCGTGTCCGCGGTCATGGACGGTTGGGAAAGTTGCTGTAAAGCAGTGCTGGTTTTGCTTTCAAAAAGGATTTCAGAAAAGAAATGGCTTTGAAATGTTTTGACCATGGGATGGTTGGGAAGGATACCTGCTTTGGCCATGGGATGGTCAGAGAGGTATAGAAGGATTTGAGTCATGGGACGGCCTGAAAATCGGAACAAATGGGTGACCCAGTCCTTATGTTTTCCAAAACGTTTCATAACGGTTTCCAATTTGGTTTACACAAGTTTTAAACAAAGATATGTAGATGCTATATCTATAGGAGAGACTATTTAGAAAAGAACCCCTCTTGGAGCCCTCCTACTACCACAGCCAAAATGCATATCCTCATGTTATTATCAATATTTTAAGGTGGTTTACGAGTACATTCAATGTACTCACTGGCATTGTCCCTGGCTATTAACTTGGTCAGATATCAAGAAGAAGACGATGAGGGCGACTATGCGAGCTAGGACATTCTCCCAGTCAGTTGCATGTAGGTTAAGGCATGGCTCGGGCTCTACACTTGAGGAAGATCCACTTCTGTGTATTGATGTAGCCATAACGGCATTTATGTAAGTCTTGTAATTCGGTATACTCTCGGATGATGTAATGATACTTGTCGGTTATGTGCCACGACTAACTGATCATGGGATCGTGGTTGTATGCATAACAGGGATTCTCGGAGGATTAATCCGGGGGCCCCACACTTTTCCTACTCTTTTCAATCCAAACCAAACTATTTGAAAACCAATGTATGAAAGAGGGGGTCCAACCAATTTATTCAAGCAAACTAAGAAAACCAAGAAAACTAAAAACTAAACGAAAACAAAAAAAAGACGCTCCAAGAACAACACAACTGTGCATGAAACAATAAAAATGAAGTGTTTGAAAGAAACCTAGAATTTTTATTGATGAAGAAGGGGATGCCTTGGGCATCCCCAAGATTTGATGCTTGTACTTCTTGGATATTTCTTGTGGTGACACACGTGGCATCCCCAAGCTTGAGCTTTATTCCATCCTTCATCTCATTACTCATTCCTTCCATACACAATTTTTCCTTTATACAAAAATTTCACACAATCTTTATTAGCAACATTAGTGCACTCAAGATAATAAGTCTTTAGGTTCAGTTTCAACACAAATAAAACTTCAGTTAAAACACAAGAGACTGTAGCACTTCACTCAAAAATCTCAATTCCCCAAACAAACTCAAAAAGGAACCAACAAGAAGCAAATGCAAATAATGGTGAAGCACAGAAATCTGTTTCGGCACAGCAACTTTCCCAATCATTACTTCTCTCTTATTAGAGGTTACTCTTGGAACAAAAAGCAAATAAAAAGGATAATGAGAGGTTATTACTGAAGCAATAACTTCCAATACTCATCTAAAACTTGTGGGTTATCTCCCAATAAGTACTTTTCTTTAACACCTTTAAGTTAGGCATACGAAGCAAGAAAAATAATCAAGTGTTCTCAAATCAAGAAACGTTTAGAGCAAATTTTGTTTTCATAGGAGAGGCAAAATAAATCTTCTCTCTCTCTTCTTAGGGAAGTGTTCTATACCTTTATTGAATGGGATTTGATATTTAATGGTGCCTTCTTTCATATCAATAATGGCGCCAACAGTTCTAAGAAAAGGTCTTCCAAAAGTAATAGGACAAGAAGCATTGCATTCAAAATCCAAAACATAGAAATCAACAAGGACATAAGCATTGTTAACCATAATAAGAACTTCGATAATACTCCCCATGAGTTTCTTTTTAGCATTATCATCAAGTGGGACATTCAAATAACAATCTTCCAATGGTGGCAAATCAAGCATATCATAAATCCTTCTAGGCATAATAGAAACACTACTATCAAGATCACGTAAAGCTTTGAAATCAAAATCATTCACTTTCATATTAATGATGGGTTCCCAACCATCTTCTTGTTTCATAGGAATAGAAGCTTTGTGTTTCATCTTTTCTTCTTTAATTTTTGTGAGAGCATCAATAATGTGTTTTGTAAAGGCCATATTCATAGCACTAGCATTAGGACTTTTAGCAAGCTTTTGTAGGAACTTAATAACTTCAGAGATGTTGCAACCATCAAGATCAAAATCATAATTATCATCTAAAGTAGTAGAGCTATTACTAGCCTCAACACTAGTGGAAGTGATAGTAGAAACACTAATGTTTCTAGCAATTTCATCTTCTCTTTCCCACTTAGCATGCAATTCAGCTAATAGTCTAACAATTTCATCAATTCTAACTTGTATGGCATTAGTGGCAGCAAAGGGATTCTCATTTTATTCAAAGAAGATTGAGCTTCAACCAATGATGCTATATTTCTTTCAGCATTAGAGAGTTTTTCCTCAATAGTTTTATTGAAAGCAGTTTGTTTACTAATAAAATATTTAAGCATAACTTCAAATTCAGAGGGTGCACTCCTATTATTGTTGTAGGAATTTCCATAAGCATTGCCGTTGTTGGGAGGATATGGCCTATAATTGTTGTTACCAAAATTATTATTTCTTATAAAGTTCACATCAACTTGCTCTTCTTGAGCAACCAAAGAGGCTAAAGGAACATGATTTGGATCAATATGAGCCTTCCCATTAACAAGAATAGACATAATAACATCAATTTTATCACTCAAGGAAGAGGTCTCTTCAACAGAATTTACCTTCTTTCCTTGTGGATCTCTTTAAATGTGCCATTCAGAATAGTTAACCATCATATTATCCAGAAGCTTTGTTGCAGCACCCAAAGTAATGGTCATAAAGGTACCTCTAGCAGCGGAATCTAATAGATTTCTTGAAAAATAGTTCAATCCTGCATAAAAAGTTTGGATAATCATCCAAGCAGTCAGTCCATGAGTGGGACAATTCTTTACCAAAGATTTCATTCTTTCCCAAGCTTGAGCAACATGTTCATTATCATATTGTTTAAACTTCATTATTTCGCTTCTCATAGATATAATCTTAGCAGGAGGATAGTATTTTCCAATGAAAGTATCTTTGCATTTAGTCCAAGAATCAATACTATTCCTAGTTAAGGAATTCAACCATTCTTTAGCTTTTCCTCTCAAAGAGAAAGGAAACAATTTAAGCTTAATAATATCTCCATCTATATCCCTATGTTTTTGCATCTCAAATAGTTCAACAAAGGTATTTAGATGAGCAGCAGCATCTTCATTACCAATACTAGAAAATTGTTCTCATATAACAAGATTGAGTAAAGCAGGTTTAATATCTCCATCTATAATCATCCAAGTAGTCAGTCCATGAGTGGGACTTATGTTTGCATTGAGTTTTACCTGTAGGATTTGTCCATAGGCAATGCTTGAACCATATGTTGGCTTCAAGGTTGTGAGAACAAGAAAGTGAAGAATATCAAGTGATGACCAAGATGTTCAACGAGTGATCCAAAGATTGTTCATGTGCGATTTGAGCGTATAGAAAGTGTGTCTTGGAGAATAAAGTTGGAGTGATATCTCTTATGTACCTTCAAGACACCAACATAATGAAGAAAGAAGAAATTAAGTGCAAGTTCAAGATGAGCCACCTCGAAGAGATCATTTGTTTGAAGCTTGCCATCCTATGATGATCATGGATATGGGAAGATGATATGCCCAAAAGAGAAGCTCTACCATAGTGGAGTATGGGGAGCAATTTGCAAGTCTTCACCAAGATAGCGCATTCAAGAAAGGTGTTCCATCTTGAGGTGTAGAAGATCGTCATCATCAAGCTCAAGTGGAATATATGCAAGGAAAATGTATGTTATTATAGGGTTTCCTTCTTACCAGTCTCGTGGTGTTAGTTGGAGAGACTGGTTTATAGGATAGATATCCGTACTATCAAGAGGGGCTCTCGAGTGAGTAACTTGATCATATCCTTCGGAGAGAGCTCAAACATTTGCATACTTGGCATCATCTTTCTTGGTTCTTATTTGGTTCTTATCCGTGAGAGGATTTAGAGCTTGTGTTAATCTTAATGACAAGCTCAAATTCATTGAAAATGGATTTCATATGTATTCTCTATTGTGTTTTCGATATTAGAGGTTTTACCAGTTTGTATTTTATATATAGGTTAACCCTTTCATAATTTTATTCTATCCTCCATTGGTGAATTATGATGGTTCCCTACATGATCTTGTAGAGCGTTATGGTTGGACACATGTTGTAGTAACATTGCATGTGTTCTTTGCCAAACCACAATGATCCACATGGCCACACACATACATCCAAGTGGGTGTAGTGATGCAACCTCTTTCAAACTGGTGCTCCACTGCATTTGGAAATTAAATCCCAGCAGGGTTCCTAGCAAATGGTTGGACACATGTTTGAGTGACATTGCATGTGTTCTTTTCCAAACCACAATGATCCACATGGCCACACACATCCAAGTGGGTGTGTGATGGCCCAAAATATATCGAGCTCGTTGGCGAACCCCAAGAGGAAGGTATGATGAGCACGGCAGCAAGTTTTCCCTCGGTTATGAAACCAAGGTTATCAATCCAGTAGGAGAAAGGAAACACCTCCAAGGTGTTGCTAGCTAGACTTTGGCAGGGTGCACTACCGGCGCCAGCAGCAACGTGGAAACCTGCACAACATAACCACAGAACTTTTCCCCCAACTTACAGTGAGGTTTTCAATCTCACTGGTTTGCTGAAAACAAAGGATTAAACATATTGTGTGGAAGAAAGTAATAGTTTGCAGAAAGTAAACAGAAAGCAGTAAACAGTTGATTGTAGATTGATGATAAAAGAAAGGACCGGGGTCCATAGTTCACTAGTGGTGGCTCTCCTTTAGATAGATGAAATGTTGGGTGAACAAATTACAGCGGGGCAATTAACAAACATCGAGAAAGCATACATGCATATACTAATCATCTTGAGATTTGATTGGGCATTACAACATTATACATAGACCGTAATCCAACTGCATCTATGACTAATAATCCACCTTCAGGTTATCATTCAAACCCCCTCCAGTATTAAGTTGCAAGCAACAGATAATTGCATTACACATTGCGTGTAAAGTAAACGATTGTTCTATGAACAAAGGATTGTTGTTTTCTCCCTAGTAGCAACAACACATCTAGTACCTTAGAGATTTCTACCACTTCCCCAGATTACTAGAGGCATGAACTCACTATCGAGCATAAATACTAACACTTGGAGTTGCTAGCATCTACTTGGCCAAGATAGCTACTAACAACGGAAAGCATGCAAGATCACAAAATAACAAAGACATGATAAAATCAATAATCAATCTGAAATAGCATCTCAATATCCATTGGATCCTCGCACACACAACATGTAAGAATTACAAATAGATGACCTTGATCATGAACGAAGCTCACAAGATCTAAACATGATAGCACAAAGGAGGAGAACCAGCCATCTAGCTAGTACATGGACACGTAGTCCAAGGATGAACTACTCACGCATCACATTAGAGGCTTTCATGGTGATGAAGAAGGCCTCCAGGGTGAATTCTCCCCTCCGACAGGGTGCCGCGAAGAGATTCAGATCCCTCCTGATCTAGGGATGGAGATGATGGCGGCTATAGACTCTTTCGTGGGATTTTGATCGGGTACTTAGGGTTTCTATATCGGAGGCATCTTATAGCCGAAAGGGGAGGTCGAGGGGTGCCCGAGGCGGCCAGACCACCCCCTGGCGCGGGGCAGGCAGCGCCGCTCGGCCAGGTGGTGTGGCGACCCCCTGGCCCCTCTCTGTCTCGTACTCTGGCTCGTTGTGTCCCTCGGTGAAAAACTGACTTTGGCTTTTGTCCCGTCCAATTCCGAGAATATTCATTTTCTGACTTTCCTGGAACCAAAAACAATAGAAAACAGGCAGCTGGCACTATGGCTCTTGTTAATAGGTTAGTCCAACAAAGTGTATAGAAAATACTCCAAAGTTGGAACAAAACATAAGAAAGTAGATAAAACCAAGCATGGAACATCAAAAATTATGGATACGTTAGCAACGTATCAGTGTGGTGATGCAACCTCTTTCAAATTGGTGCCCCACCTCATGTGGCAATTGAATCCCAGCATGTTGCTAGCATTCCTGGACATGGTTGGACACATGTCGGAGTGAGATTGCATGTGTTCTTTGCCAAACCACAATGATCCACATGGCCACCCACCCACACATCCAAGTGGGTGTGGTGATGCAACCTCTTTCAAACTGGTGCTCCACTACATGTGGTAGTTGAATCCCAGCATGTTACTTGGGTTCCTAGCCATGGTTGGACACATGTTGGAGTGACATTACATGTGTTCTTTACCAAACCACAATGATCCACATGGCCACAGACACACATCCAAGTGGTTGTAGTGATGCAACCTTTTTCAAACTAGTGCTCCACTACATGTGGTAGTTGAATGCCAGCATGTTTCTAGGGTTCCTCGACATGGTTGGACACATGTTGGAGTGACATTAGATGTGCTATTTGCCAAACCACAATGATCCACATGGCCACACACACACACATCCAAGTGGGTGTGGTGATGCAACCTCTTTCAAACTGGTGCTCCACTGCATGTGGTAGTTGAATCCCAGCATGTTGCTAGCGTTCCTGGACATGGTTGGACACAGGTTGGAGTGACATTGCATGTGTTCTTTGCCAAACCACAATGACCCACATGGCCACACACACATATCCAAGTGGGTGTGGTGATGCAACATCTTTCAAACTGGTGATCCACTGCATGTGGGATTTGTATCCCAACATGTTGCTTGGGTTCCTAGACATGGTTGGACACATGTTGGAGTGACATTGCATGTGTTATTTTCCAAACCACAATGATCCACATGGCCACAGACACACATCCAAGTGGGTGTGGTGATGCAACCTCTTTCAAACTGGTGCTCCGCTTCATGTGGCAATGGAATCCCAGCATGTTGCTAGCGTTCCTAGACATGGCTGGACACATGTTGGAGTGACATTGCATGTGTTCTTTGACAAACCACAATGATCCACATGGCCACACACACACATCCAAGTGGGTGTGTTGATGCAACCTCTTTCAAACTGGTGCTCCACTGCATGTGCCAGTTGAATCCCATCATGTTGCTAGGGTTCCTAGACATGGTTGGACACATGTTGAAGTGATATTGCATGTGTTTTTTCTAAACCACAATGTGGTGATGCAACCTCTTTCAAACTGGTGCTCCACTACATGTGGTAGTTGAATACCAGCATGTTGCTAGGGTTCCTAGACATGGTTGGACACATGTTGGAGTGACATTTCATGTGTTCTTTGCCAAACCACAATGATCCACATGGACACACACACACATCCAAGTGGGTGTGGTGATGTAACCTCTTTCAAATTGGTTCTCCACTGCATGTGGCAGTTGAATGCTAGCATGTTGATAGGGTTCCTTGACATGGTTGGACACATGTTGGAGTGACATTATATGTGTTCTTTTCCGAACCACAATGATCAATGTGGACACACACAAACACACATCCAAGTGGGTGTGGTGATGCAACCTCTTTCAAATTGGTGCTCCACTGCTTGTGGCAGTTGAATCCTAGCAGGATTGCTAGGTTTCCTGGCCTTGGTTGGACACATGTTCAAGTGACATTGCATGTGTTCTTGAATTGCAAATAATTTGATATATGCCAAGATGTATTTCATTGTATAAAACACTCACTTTCCATTTTTAAATCTCTTTCTATTTTCTATTTGAATCTCTTAGTCAGTTTTGCATTTGTGTTTTGATACTACTCAGGTTTTCTTCTCTCTGAGTCACAAATCATATAAAATCCCAAATGTGTGCTCACTCTGGCTGCTACACCCCGATTGGTTGACATAGTTGTAACACAGATCGTGCGCACCAACCGTTGATCCTCTGTGATCCAACGCGGATCGTTGCACGTGTCGTGCCCTTCACACTATAGCGTGAGAATGCACGAACGTCTCTCTCAGTGATACTTCTACAAGAAGGACCACAAAGTCGTACATTAAATAATCCGTCGAGTGGTCATGTCACATTTAACCTCATCTGAAAAGCCTGCTACTACTACGCCACAACACATGCATAGGGAAAAGGGGTCATCGAGTGCACGGTCATTGATGGGCGCTCCAATTTATTGCCACCGGATTTTAATAAGGCATATCCTATTTTAACGCAGCGCGCTCTCAATATCACTTCCAAGTGGGCCCTATCGCAATAAACTTCCATGTGTCAGCCGGAGGCCAAAGAGCTACCTGTGGCGCCACCAAATGGGCCTTGAGGAGGGGGCTCCTCGAGAAGACCTAACGTCTCCGTCTTCATCGTGTCCCTTACACTCATCCACACATCTCTCTACCTTTCTAGGAAAACCCCACAAATCTCACCGTATAGCCACCTACCTTCTCCTTTATATTTCCCCTTTTAATTATGTTTTCTCGTCAATTTTATGGCTATGTCAAACTTCGTACTTACAAATTATGTTTGTGCCCTTTGCATGCGGCTGAATATAGAACTACCATGCATGGCCTAGGAAAAAACGTGATGTATCGTGCGCATGTCGGGGTGCATGGTGCAGTAGCCTACGCGGTTAGTACACGGTGCATGATACGTTGCAAACGTATCCATAATTTTTGATGTTCCATTCTTGGTTTTATCTACTTTCTTATGTTTTGTCCATACTTTGGAGTACTTTCTATACACTTTCTTGGACTAACCTATTAACAAGAGCTACAGTGCCAACTGCCTGTTTTCTGCTGTTTTTGGTTCCAAGAAAGTCAGAAAATGAATGTTCTCGTAATTGGACGGGACAAAACCCAAAGTCAGTTTTTCACCGAGGGGGACATGGAGCCAGAGTACGAGATGCAGAGGGGCCTAGGGGCCGCCACACAACCTGGTCGCATGGCCACGCGTAGCCCGCGCCAGGGGTAGTCTGGCCGCCTCGGGCACCCCCTCGCCCGCCCCCCCCCCCCCTTCGCCTATAAGATGCCTCCGATACAGAAACCCTAAGGACCAGATCAAAATTCCACGAAAGAGTCTGTAGCCGCCGTGATCTGCATCCCTAGATCATGAGGGATCTGAAGCTCTTCCCGGCACCCTTTCGGAGGGGAGAATTCACCCTGGAGGCCTTCTTCATCACCATGCAAGCCTCCGGTGTGATGCGTGAGTAGTTCATCCTTGGACTACGTGTCCATGTAGTAGCTAGATGACTGGTTCTTCTCCTTTGTGCTATCATGTTTAGATCTTGTGAGCTCCGTTCATGATCAAGATCATCTATTTGTAATTCTACATGTTGTGTTTGTGGGGATCCGATGGATATTGAGATGCTATTTCATATTGATTATTGATTATATCATGTCTTTGTTATTGGTGATCTTGCATGCTTTCCGTTGTTTGTAGCTATCTTGGCTAAGAAGATGCTAGAACTCCAAGAGTTGGTATTTATGCTCGATAGTGGGTTCATGCCTCTAGTAATCTGGGGAAGTGACAGAAATATCTAAGGTACTAGATGTGCTGTTGCTACTAGGGAGAAAACAACAATCCTTTTTCATAGAACAATCGTATTGTTTAGTTTACACGCATTGCGTAATGCAATTGTCTGTTGCTTGCAACTTAATAGTGGAGGGGGTTCGGATGATAACCTAAAGGTGGATTATTAGTCATAGAAGCAGTTGGATTACGGTCTATGTATAATGTTGTAATGCCCAATCAAATCTCAAAGGAGTCAAGATGAGTAGTATATGCATGATTGCTTTCTTGATGTTTGTCAATTACCCCGCTGTAATTTGTTCACCCAACATGTCATCTATCTTAAGGAGAGCCACCACTAGTGAACTATGGACCCCGGTCCTTTCTTTTATCATCAATCTACAACTGTTTACTGCTTTCTGTTTACTTTCTGCAAGCAATTACTTTCTTCCACACAATACGTTTAATCCTTTGTTTTCAGCAAAATAGGTGAGATTGACAACCTCACTGTAAGTTGGGAGCAAAGTTTTGTGGTTGTATTGTGCAGGTTTCCACGTTGCTGCTGGCGCCGGTAGTGTGCCCTGCCAAAGTCCAACTAGCAACACCTTGGAGGTGTTTCCTTGCTCCTACTAGTTCGATAAACCTTGGTTTCATAACTGAGGGAAAACTTGCTGATGTGCTCATCATACCTTCCTCTTGGGGTTCCCCAATGAGCTTGATATATTTTGGGCCATCAGTGCACGATGGTGTAACGAAACGTCCATTCCCTTCACCTTTATTATAGATCCTCTCTCCCTCTCCCTCTTTGCCTACCCACTCCCACTCTCTCTCACTCTCCTCACGCAACCGTCTCCACTGTTCCATCACCTTCTGCAAAACTCCTGAGAAAACCCCAACTTCACCGGCGATGGCGAAGGAGGATGTCGTGGCCATCGTCGCCTCCAATGCCGCTGGAGAGGAGGTCCACATCTCCATTCCGACCCCTAGAGGCCTTGAAAGTAGCCACCGTCCCCGTCCAAGCCCCCATCGAGGCATCGATGGTAGACACCGTCCCCGTCTAGGGCCCCGTCCCCACTTCTGACATAGCCGCTGGTAAGGAGGCCCCAACCGGTCACGGGAACATCCATATCTACTAGGACCCCTACGATCTGGAGGAGTACATCTGTTCGGTGAACTAGTATGACACCGGCCTCGACGACCCTGTTGGGTCCGTGGCATAGAAAACAAAAACTTTCCTATGGTCTGAACTACACGCCAAGATCTATCTACTAGGTACAAAGCAACGGGTGGACATACATCCATCGAGAACTTAACCTCAAAGACAACGAGTTTTGTTAACGAGTAGGAACTCGTGGTTGATGTAATCGTACACTTGCCGATCTCAAGATCATGATGAAGTCCATCAGGTCCGGCTCCAGCACGTCCATCAGATCCAGCTCCAGCGCCACCAAGTCCAGCACCGCAAAGCAGCGGTGCATCCGTGACCGCACACACGTCGGGTACCCCGACAACCTCCGTCCCTCGCTCAAGCAAAGCAGCGGAAGCAGCAACTCCTTTCAAGATAAAGCCACTGGGAACATGTATCTCGCTAATCCGAGACCATGGGGAAATAATACTAGAGGGGGAGAGAGATCATTCACAAGGAGGTGTGTTTGAGAAGTGAGGAGTGGGTGGCCTTTTATAGGAGGAGGGGGGTGCCCCTCCTTCATGGCCGGTGCATGGAGGAGGTGTCTCTTCACCTCCTCCATTCATGTGGTGGTAACCCCTCCACATCAAAATGCCTCTTCACATTCCCTTTTAAAGTCTCCACTTTAAATGCATTAAATTTCTCCAAATTTAATGCTCTCTCATTTAATAAAACTCTTTTATTATTTTTTATTCAGAATTTTGTTAATTACTTTAATTAACAAACATTCACATAAAACCCCCTACAACATTTCAATATTACATGCAGAACCAATTTCAGCAATTTCACACGAAACAGTTTCGGTGTCTATTGAAATAATTCCAGCCCTTTCTTAAATCTTTATCTGAAACATATTTGCTCCAAATGGTGTCGGTATCCCTTAAGTGTGTCACCCTAAGGTTCTCGAATAATGCAGACATGATCGAGGCCCCTCTCCGATCAATAATCAGCAGCGGGACCTAGAGATCCGTACTGACTCCTACACATTCAACGATGACTTCTGTGATCGTGAGAACCTTTAACGCTTGTAACTAAATCCCTTTGTCTCGCGATATATTACATGTCCGAGATTCGATCATCGGTATCTCCATACCTAGTTTGATCTCGTTACCGACATGCACTCTTTTCTCGTTCCCGTGATATAACATTCTAGTGATCACATCACTTGCTTGCAAGCTATCTTAATGTGATATCACCGAGAGGGCCCAGAGTATATATATCCGTCATCGGGATTGAAAAATTCCACTCTTGATCCATGATCCTCAACATAACACCTTCGTAGCACTGAACCCATCTTTATAGTCACCCTGTTACGGTGTGACGTTTGATGTTATCAAGATACTCTTCCGGTGTTAGCAATTAACATGATCTCATGGTCTAAGGATAAAGATTACTTCGTATAGTATTATAGCAATATAAACATAATGACTTTAATCGTAATGCTATACTTCGGATGAATGTTCATCACATCATTCCACCAATGTTGTGACCTCGTTATTAATAACATCCAATGTCCATGATCACGAAACCTTGATCATCTTGTTAATCAACGAGCTAGTCTATAAGAGAGGCATAACTAGGAACCCTTTTTGTTTATTAAACACACATGTATTGATGTTTCCGATCAATACAATTATAGCATGTAAAATAAACATTTATCATAAACATGGAATAAGATAATAACCACTTTATTATTGCCTCTCGGGCATATTCCCTTCAGTCTCAACTTTGGAACTCATCCAAATCCATCATGGAACATCCTTTCCATTACATTGTGCCACCCATAGTCTAAATTGAGATAAATTTAATTTGTATCTTGTGACAAAACTAGTATCAATGTAACACTTTACAATGAACTACCTTTAACTATTTGTCACTTATACATGATATATTCTTAGTTCTTCCAAAGCTCATAAGAATATCTTTACTATTGTCCAATGATCATCTTATGAATCATTCTGGTATATGCTCATAACATTTAGAGCATAGGACATTCTGGATATATACATATCATGGTATAATCGATCAAAATCTTCATGTGATTTTACTCACCAAGTGTTGAAACACTTGAATTTTGATACAATCCTTTTCATGCAGCAAGAACCTTTCTTGTTGTTTCCATATTGAACCCTTTCAATATCTCATATATGTATGTCTGGCACAACCATATTAGCGCCTCAATCTATCCATATAGATATTGATGCCAAATATTCCGGTTTTGCCCAAGTCTTTCATCGAAATCTTATTTTAATGAAATTCTTAACATGTGTCAATAAAAGATACATCATTTCCAATCAACAATATGTCCTCTACATAATGCATTAGAAATATGTCTCTGCGCTCCCACTTAATTTCTTGCAAATGCAAGCATCTTCATCATCTCCGATGAATTTAAACTCTTTTAACAGTTTCATCATGGTGAAGATTCCAACTCCGCTATGCTTAATTCAACTATTGAAGTTTGCATGCCCTTTTAGCACCCTTTGAATTAACAAAAACCCTTCGGAATGTGTCATGTACATGTCCTAGGTAACCATTCTATTAGAAGAACCTTGTTTTGTTTATTCAACTACCATATACCAAATTATATGTAATGGTTGCTACATTAATCCGTCAAGACTAAATATCGCTATGAAAGATCAAATCTTGTCATAGTAAACTCCTTGAACATTGTCATAAACTTCTTTCTGACATGTCGACTATTTCATAGATGTTAAACATCCATGTCTATTTCTTTATAGATCCAAACACAACCGATAGGCTTCACACCTTTCCGGAGGGTCTTCCAAGTTCAGAAACTTGATTTCTCGTGTATGGATACTATCACGGATTCTATGACTTCTAGTCATTTTATGGAGTCAGGGCGCATCATCGATTCTTTGCATGTAGTCGGTTCATCATTATCAAAACAATAACGACTTGCTTATCAAATCACACTATTTGATTCTTACCGACCCACACGGTTCAATAGGAACTCTAATCTCTAAGATCACACCTTTTGTAATCATGGGAGCCATGAGCATTATGGCCGCCACCAGGACTCTTTCCGGCGCTGCGCTACTTAGCACATATAGCTAAGGTTCAACAACCTTATGAAAGTTCTATTGTCCTCCCACTTAACTTTTCGTGAAAAATTCCTTCTCAAGAAACTTGACGTTCCAAGTGACAAACTCTTTTGTCCTCGGTGTTATGGAGAAATTCCCAACAAATTCTTTGGGATAACCTACAAAGACGTGCTTATCCGAATTTGGTTGTAAACATTTTACTTATGCATAGCATACCAAAATTTAAGAAAAGACAATTCGGGTTTTATCCCAAACCATAACTCATATGGTGTCATTTCAACGGATCACGATGGTGCTCTTTTCAGTGTAAAAGCGGTAGTCTCTAAAGCTTCCATCCTTTAAATATAATGGCAATTTCATAAATGACACCCTTGATCTTACCATGTCAAACATGGTTTGATTTCATCTCTCGAATATGCCATACTCCTATGGTTTACCGGGAAATCCAAATTCATGGAACAATTCCTCAAATCTTAGGTGTTTTGCTAAACATGTAACTCAAATATCTTCCTTTACGATCAAATCATAAACACTTTTATTTTCTTGTTACAATGATTTTTCACTTCATCTTGAAAGTCTTTGAAGAACTTTCAAATGTTTCATACTTCTTCCTAATTAAGTAAATATACATATATATTCACTCAAATTTTCGAAGAAAGCATATGAAGCAAAAAGATCCATCACATATGGCTACACATAATGGACTATGCACATCATCATGCACAATTTACAATAAGCTAGTCATCCGTTCCTCTCTGGCCTATGGACGGAGTTTCAATTATCTCGAGGAAAGTCTCACAAGCGTCAATTGATCAAAATCAAAAGACTCCAAAAATCCATCAACATGGAGTTTCTTCATGTTTTCTTTCCAATATAATTTAAACAGCGATGTCACTTCATAAGTGATCTTTCAATCATTTGTCTTGCGACATTTTAGCAATAGTGTTTATGGATGTGATTTGTCCCACTAGACTTGTAAAAGTTCATCCATCCTTTATGGAATACGGTAATTATTTGAACAACCATTGTTCTCGTAATACCAGAACAAAATAACAATTATTAAAACAAATCTTGAAGGCTAGGTTTGACGACAATGAAAAGCACAATAACACTTTATTTGTTTTCGATGATCATCATCACTTATTCTCTTGCTAGTTACTTAGGCCATTGTAGTTCATGAATTGCGTTGTCATGTATGACACTTAGTACCAACCAATTCGGTATCCAATACCGGTATCCAATACCTAAGAACCACATTGTTTAATAAGCAAGGAATACAACCATAACATGTATATCTTCTATATACCCAAGTTGGACATCTCCAACCTTTTATTTTCTGCCAAATATTTTATAGATTCTCTTTCAACAATTCCTTTCCTTTTAAAAGAATCTATCAACATCAATAGTGGTGTCATCAACATGACACATGGTACAAAGCTTGTATATAGTCAAATACTAATACCTTTGGACTTGCACTTTGAAGTAGATCACCATCATCAAATGTTTGGCATTCTTTCAAAAAATCCATTCTTTAGTAATCTATTAGTGTAGTAAACGTTTTACTTACATATTCTATTCATCCTTATCATGGCAACTTTCATGATCAAGCTACTATATCCTATAAGGAAGAATCACGAGTATAATATAAGTTCCCAAAACCTTGTTTGTAGATTAGGACGCCTAGCGTCTCCAACCTTCACAAATTCTCATACAATATGAGAACATGTATTTTGCTAAATTATACTCTATCATAATGCAACCAAAAAAATTGTTTCAGATATCACAATATCTTTCACACATGATGGTTTCTGAAACAATTTTCAGCTCCAATATAATCTTGATATTAAAACAACTTTTGGATATCAATAATCATGGAGGCAAACATGATACTTTAGATACTAACATTGGAATTCTTACTCTTGATTTAATACTACTTATTAAACTTCATGGAGTAAATAGAGTTTGCTGAAAGTTTGCAATAGGACTTATAAACTTTAAATTGACATTCAAAACAATACGCTACCAGTTCATAAAGTAAATATCCAGAATTCTATAGTTCTATTATCTCAAATAAAAACTAAGCATAAGGTAGAAAACGAATGCCAATGACTACAACAAACTATGCAAATTCACTTTGATTTAATTTATGGAAAATTTGGTTCGACTAATCCAAATTAGAAATGAATTCCCACTAAAAAACGACATCCCTCGTGTCTTTTTGGTGATTACATGAACCAAATCCACTACACCAAGTCCGATCATCATGTGAGTTGATGTAGCTTCAAAGGCGATCATCTATATGGGTATCATATCAACTATATGACTCATGCTTAACCTTTCGGTTCGTGTTCCAAGGCCATGTTTGTACATGCTAGGCTCGCCAAGTAAGAACCTTAGTACTCGCATGTGTAAAACTGTCTTACACCCGTTTGTATGAAAGCGTAGAGTCGAGTACACCCGATCATCACGTGATGTCTCGAAATACGATCCACAAAACGGTGCATACTTAAGGAAGAACACATTTTTATCTTGATATCTAAATGAGGGATCATCTTACAATGCTACAAAAAGCGCCAAACTAGCAGTATAAGATGCTAACATCTAATGTGTAAAGTGAGATGATATGGTCCATGCATTTGATCTCTTACATTTGCATCGTGTTATGATCTCTATCATTCCTTTGTGTGTAAGGCCAAGGTCTATGGAACTTACACGTTGAGTGTGTTGTAAGAGTATCTATCATACATCTACTTACAACAATACCATATCAAGACACTAGACCAGCAAGGATCTAAACTAGACTCCTCTAATTTATCAATTGCAAGTTTTACGTGGCTTAGGGCTTTCGGAGATAGAACCGTTCTTACCTACGAACATGAACCACAATGAGGATAACCAAGTTATTAGCAACTCGTTGTAAATCAGATATTGACTATAGTAGGAGAGACACACACCCGCCAGCCACTTATGCAAAACAAGTTGCATGTCAGTCATGGAACCGGTATCATGTACGATGACATGTAAGGTTGGTCCGGGCCGCTTCATCCCACTATGCCACCAATATCCAAAATACATAGAAGATGCAATAACATGATCATCATCGTCCACATATAAACATATGTGTACTACCCGTGCAAAGCACCTACCCATAGATCAGGCTCTGATACCACTGTTGGGTCCACAGCATAGAAAACAAAAAAATTCCTACGATGTGAACTACACGCCAAGATCTATCTACTAGGTACAAAGCAACGGGTGGACATACATCCATCGAGAACTTACCCTCGAAGACAACGAGTTTTGTTAACGAGTAGGAACTCGTGATTGATGTAGTCATACACTTGCCGATCTCAAGATCGTGATGAAGTCCAGCAGGTCCGGCTCCAGCACGTCCATCAAATCCAGCTCCAGCACCACCAAGTCCAGCACCGCAAAGCAGCGGTGCATCCGTGATCGCACACACGTCCGGTACCCCGACAACCTCCATCCCTCGCTCCAGCAAAGCAGCGGAAGCAGCAACTCCTTTCCAGATAAAGCCACCAGGAATATATATCTCGCTAATCCGAGACCATGGGGAAATAATACTAGAGGGAGAGAGAGATCCTTCACAAGGAGGTGTGTTTGAGAAGTGACGAGAGGGTGGCCTTTTATAGGAGGAGGGGGGTGCCCCTCCTTCATGGCCGGCGCATGGAGGAGGTGTCTCTTCACCTCCTCCATTCATGTGGTGGTAACCCCTCCACATTAAAATGCCTCTTCACATTCCCTTTTAAAGTCTCCACTTTAAATGCATTAAATTTCTCCAAATTTAATGCTCTCTCATTTAATAAAACTCTTTTATTATTTTTATTCAGAATTTTGTTAATTACTTTAATTAACAAACATTCACATAAAACCCCCTGCAACATTTCAATATTACATGCAGAACCAATTTCAGCAATTTCACCCGAAACAGTTTCGGTGTCTATTGAAATAATTCCAGCGCTTTCTTATATCTTTATCTGAAACATATTTGCTCCAAATGGTGTCGGTATCCCTTAAGTGTGTCACCCTATGGTTCGCGAATAATGCAGACATGATCGAGACCCCTCTCCGATCAATAATCAGCAGCGGGACCTGGAGATCCGTACTGACTCCTACACATTCAACGATGACTTCTATGATCTTGAGAACCTTTAACGCTTGTAAATAAATCCTTTTGTCTCGCGATATATTACATGTACGAGATTCGATCATTGGTATCTCCATACCTAGTTTGATCTCGTTACTGACATGCACTCTTTTCTCGTTCCCGTGATATAACATTCTAGTGATCACATCACTTGCTTGCAAGCTATCTTAATGTGATATCACCGAGAGGGCCCAGAGTATATCTATCCCTCATCGGGATTGACAAATTCCACTCTTGATCCATGAGCCTCAACATAACACCTTCGTAGTACTGAACCCATCTTTATAGTCACCTTGTTACGGTCTTCCGGTGTTAGCAATTAACATGATCTCATGGTCTAAGGATAAAGATTACTTCGTATAGTGTTATAGAAATATAAACATAATGACTTTGATCGTAATGCTATACTTCGGATGAATGTTCATCACATCATTCCACCAATGTTGTGACCTTGTTATTAACAACATCCAATGTCCATGATCAGGAAACCTTGATCATCTTGTTAATCAACGAGCTAGTGTATAAGAGAGGCATAACTAGGAACCCTTTTTGTTTATTAAACACACATGTATTGACGTTTTTGATCATACAATTATAGCATGTAAAATAAACATTTATCATAAACATGTAATAAGATAATAACCACTTTATTATTGCCTCTCGGGCATATTCCCTTCAGACCCATGGTCAAAGGTAACTAGGGTTTGCTCCCCTTCCCTGGTTCTTCTCTCGTTCCTATCGTTGGTTGGTAGATCTTAGGTTATTAGGATTCCATTGTTCGCATTTCAATCATTAGATGCTAGATTGATCTTCTTACATCATTTAATCCTCTTGTGTTGAATGCTATATTGATCTAGTGTTTCGATTAACCCTCCTATTCCCATTCAATCCTATTTTATATTGTTTGATATTGTGTCAACGGATCTCAATCGGTTAATTTATGCAAAAAGTCAATCTCGACAATCAAGGGATCTCAATCATGTCCTTATTATCATGCACTCTATTTTTTCCAATAGGTGCACAATAGCGACGTCTGTAGCGATGATGAGTCCAGGCACACTAAGACTCGTCAGGTCCTGAGGAAGATGCAGGCCGGCCAGTACCATGCCTACTTTGCTGGCAGCGTCTATAGGTGCCCCTTCTGTAGGAAGAGACTCGCTTGCACTGACTTCAACTGTGTCATGATGCATGCAGAGGGCTCAAGCTCTGGCAACCCCAATGTCGGCATAACTGTGAACGTCAACGCCTACATCACTCAACACTAGGCGCTCGGCATTCACCTCCGAAACCTCTAGCGGGTGGCCATCGAAGAGGGTTGCATGCCTCCGATCAAGCCCAAGGTCCCCAATATAAAGGGATTGGGCTTCAAGAAGTGGAGGAAGCGCCATAGGGAGAAGGTGGAGGTGCAGGCCAAGAGGGGCTGAACATGTATGCGGCTGCTACTATAAAGTAGCTTCTTTTGTTTTTGTATGTTGTGTGTGATGGCTGATGAGGAACGAATGTATCGAACCTCGTTAAGCACCTTTACTATCTATCTCTATATCATATTTAGCTGCGCACAACTATATCTATATTTTTTTATTTTCTAAATGTATGTATTCTGCTGGTGTGATTTGCTGCTCTAGATTTGCTATCAGATCAGGCAAAAACAAGGGCCAGAAGGAACAAATGATTGAAGAGAGAATCTTCTCTAGATTTGCTACCAATTTGGGAAAAAAGAAACATAATTGTTAGCGAGAGAGGAAAAATGTGCTCTGAAAACTGACAATTAACAAGCAAAAAAATTTAAAACGGTGATTTTACGCGAGAAGAGACAGATGCCACTCGTGCGACGCCCCTCCTCCGGGAATGGAAATTGCCAATTTATGCGAGAAGAGAAAGATCTCACTCGTGCACACTTCCAAACGCGGTGGTTGATGTGGGTGCGACCACGGCGATGATGAGCTCGGGTACGGGAGGAGGACAGCAGGACCGACTAGGTTTGGCATGGTGACAGATCTCCTCTGGGAATGAATTCTCATCCCCGCATCGTGCCATGGGTGAGGCCATGGTGATGGAGAGCTCCGATTCAGAATGAGGAGAGGGAGCCCCAATTCGGAATAGTGAGGGCGAGCCTTCTGGATCTCACCCCCCAAGGAAATGGCATCCCAGCTCCGCGCCATGGCCGCGACCAAAGATCGTCGCTCCAGGGAAGAAGAAAGCGGCGTGACGAGGAATGGCTGCAGGCGCCAACGCTACAAGTCAACATGGCAGCCACGACGGCAGCGACATAACGGTTAAAACTAATAGGATAATGACCAAAACTGACAGGGGGGCCAACTTGACGGGCATTAGCCTGATATTTTATATTCAAACATTATGTTGAATTCATGCTGAAAAGGTCCCACTGAGCATTTGACACGCCAACTGTAGGTAATGCGATCCGATTACAAGCAACTTGGGTACCACTATGCCTTGGTATCTCAACTTTAGGGCCGCAAATTAAAAACCTCCTCCTCGCTGGTGATGCCATCGGCCTTCTTCGCCTCTGGTAACCCTAGGAACTTGGAGGTGTGGAGGACAATGGTGTCTCTCCGGCGGGATGTTTTCCATCTTTGTTTATCCTGCTTAGTGTCATCGGGATGTTGAGATGACAACTGCATTTTGAATTTAGAATAAGGTCCTCCCACTCAATCATCGCTCGGTGGTGCATCTAGCATCTATAGAGGACGTATGGAGTCGTTTGTCCAGCAGATCTCCTGGGATTCTGTCCGCTTTTACCTTTGATGGTTTATTTTAGAATAGTCCCTTCCGATCTACGATTTTCATCATTGGCGATGTTTTTTTGCTCTAGTGTGTTGGTCCTTTGTTGTCTTAGCACGAAGACTTCCCGTCTGTCTACTACAACAAACTCTATTACGACAAGCTTTGTATGGCTCCGGTGATGGAGGGGAGAGAACAGTGGCACACTTGCTTTAGTGTTTGTAGTCATCGGTAGGTGGTCCAATGACCTATTTGTAATTTTTGTTACTTTTGGTTCTCTTTGTATTGATGTTGATGATTATGAATAGATGGGTAGAATTTCGCAAAAGAAAATCATGAGACGTCTTCCCATTAACGGTCACGAGTCACATACTACTACAAGAAAAATAACAACAGGACTTAAACCTAGGTGAGCTTGTTTTCCATCACAAATGTGTCTAACCAAGTTACGCTTAGTTCATCTGCTACTAGATATTATTACACCTCATTTACAAGCAAAACTAACATCGTCGGTTCCCCTCGTAGAGAGACGAAAAGGGGTCTGTGGGTTTCCCTCGCTCCGCCGATGGCCGATCTGCCGATCCTCTCCCTCTCCGGTCGCCGTTGAGGTGGTTGGAGAGTGGGGTGCCTTGGCTTCGTGCCTAAGGCATGTAGATAGTAGGGTAGGGTCTCTCGGTGGCGCTAGCGAGGTGGTGGCGGCAACGTTGCGGTGGAATAAAGTTGTTGGAGCTCAATCCTCATCTCGGTATCGTTCGGTGTGGCGAGGCCGACAAGCTTCCGTCGTGATGTGCTCCTGGATCGGTTGATCCGGTGAGGTCTTCATGGGATTCTCCAAGGGGGGTATTTATGGCGGAGGTGAAGGTTGTCTGTGTGAGCTTCTATCCCTCGATCTCGTCTTCACCATGGCATGGCTTCTCCTGGCCATGTCCTGGGGATTTTGGGGGTGGTATGGTGAGGAGCTGGGGCCTGCACTAGCTTCCTTCACCGCCTGTATAGGAGGTGTCCAGGTTCCTCTTTGTTATGTTGTCATCGGCGTGGTCAAGTGGTGGTTGGCCTTCCGGCCTCCCTCCGCCGTGTTGGTCCTTCATGGGCAAGGCTGAAGACTTCCCATCCGCATTCATACTTGTTGCAGTCTACATGTCACGCCGGCTCGAGGTGAGTACGATGGCAGCGGTTGCGGCAGTGCGCCGGCAGTCCGAGGTGCAAGGAGTAGGTTGGCTCCCTCAAGGGCTTTTTTGTTATTTTCTTGTAATCTGGGGTGCTTTGTACCTTGGCTGGGTGGCAATATAACTTTGAGGTCCTTTCGCAAAAAGGTTGTTATGCTCAGTTTGCACTGTAGCGTGTTATTGTCCGTGAAAACAGTAGGGAAAGACTTCAATTTTCTAGAAAGGGGATATTTTTTCTGTGAATACTATACTAATTTATGCATTTCAATTCTCGTGAATCATAAACGTACGTTGGTGGGAAGCACGATGAATAGCCGGCGGTAGATCTCGGATAAACTAATCAAATATCAGTGAAAACTAGGAATTTATCGAAAAGAAACACGTGCGCAGTAAAAGTGGAGACACCTCTACGTGCTCAGACGTGCAGGTCTCAGCAGTCAAACCGAAAGAAAATCGTCCAGGTTTCTCAAGCGGATTTTCTCCCATGTGACGCCCCATTTGTCTGCACGTAGTACATGTACAGTGCATAGCAGGCGGACATGTTCGGATCCTCCAACACCCGGCGTGCTAGATTCTCACAATTGAGGTCAGACGTGTCAACTTCTTAGGAAACGATCCTAAATACTATGAAAATCCCCACTGGAAGATGTTACGATGATGGCCTGACCGCTGACGGATCATATGAGCCTCTATCTACTCTCGAGTTGGAGGCGTTAGGTAGACGCTAAACCACAACTGACCAGCATCCAGGGAGGGAATGAAGGGCAGTCCAGGATGATACCAAGTACTTAATTAGGAGACATGACGCCAACAAAAATACGTTTTGACAGCAAGGTATGGCCACCTAATTTGCTCGCATTGCCCCGAGTTCTCTAGCTAGCTCTGTAGCTTGTAAAGCGGAGTTGATATTACTATATACAATAGCTTGCGGCTCCGTGCATACGCGAGTAGTTAGGTAGTAGTAGTGGTTTGATCGTTAACGTGCTCCCGGTTGTTCGCCTAATCAATCCGGTCTCGGACGGGGACAAGGCGACCTCCCTCACAAACCTTCTTGGAGTAGCCAAGTAAATGGTTAACCGTTGACAGCGTACGTAGGGCGTTGGCACCCGCGGGCACGGGCGGCGGCAGATCGCCGGTTGTCGCGTGCTGCATATGATGTAGTTGTCGATCCAGGTTTATCCGTTAGCTCGTTTTGTTTACTTTTATTTTCTCAGCGTACCTACATGGTCGAGCGATGGGACTGTCTGTCTGGCCGGAAGTTTTTCTTTACTACATCGCCAAGCTACTAGAGATTCCGATGTTCTTTGGTTGCTAGATGGTTTTTTTTCTGTCGACAACATTCTTCGTCCATGGTGCTGCCAAAAGCACGTTTCCGATATGGATTACGCTTTACAGATTGCGCGAGCTAAACTACTAACAGAAGCTGCAAAATGCTGCGGAAACTTAAATAACTGCTGAATGCGGTAGTACAGGAAGAAACGCCTCTAAGAGCTGCCCATCGCCTCCAACAGTTGCCGCATCGTGGTTTCGTGCTGCAATATTTTTGCGGCAATGCGCTCCTGCTGCAAATTTATGGCAGTGCGGGCTCTGCCGTATCTCGCCTCTTCGCTCGTGCGTGCAGCCAACCGATAGCTGGAATTTCATTTTTAGCTCCCTGCCGCTTCCAACTACGACTCCCTTCGTAGCCACCAACCTCTCCCGCCGCGTCGCCACCCGCAAATCCACCACCGAGAACCGCCACGCCGCTGCCCAGCATCTTCGCAATAGCTTGGTCCCACCGCCGGTCTGATTTCTACCGTGGAATCGCCGCCTATTCCCTGCCTATTCGCCGCCGATTAGCAACACCAAAGCAACCCTTTCACCATTGATGACTACAAGTGCACAAAACAATTGTACTCCCACCATCTTAAAATAGATGTTTCAAATTTATCAAAATTTGGATTAGACAGTATTTAGTATATAGATTCATCTAAATTTTGACAAGCCTCCGACATCTATTTCGACACGGAGAAAGTAACTAGATTCAAAAGTAAGAGTATCGAACAATAGAGAGCTATTTGGTTAAGGTTTTTATGCCCTTGTCAGTATCGATGAAATCATACTTAGAGTTGCCCTGATATCAAGTAAGAAAGTTTGAATTGGTTGCAAATTAGTAAAGAATGCAGTAAAGTAAGCAAGTGCAGTGAGAACTATAATGCAACGTCAGTAAGGCGAAATGTACTCGGTGAGTTAGGATCCACCACTAGCATTGGTATTAATAACAAGTAGGATAATTCTATAACTTTTATTATGATAAATGTGGTGAAAGCTCCATAGTAAGATGTGCCCACAAAATCATCGGTCATTTCAGCACTACTATGGATCCATTGCAATTAAGGGTCACCCTATTCATATCAATATGAGCTTTGTGAATCCCTCCTTATCCCCCATTTACATATGGTAAAGCGTCGAACACGGTATGCCACCTCACACTATACGCAATCCAATACTTCCAAAGATAATTATCTCTTAATTTCCAAAGGAAAATATTACATGGACGTCTTGATATAATATCTAGAGAGAGAACTAACACATATTCATAGAACAAAGTTATAGATCATCTTTATTTTATATTATAATATTGCTAGGGTTTCTCCATCTCTCTAAAAACAAGGTAAAGTACTCAACCATGGAAGCAATCAATAACATCATCATAATCATGCGGATGAAATGAAAGTATATGAACGAATCGGGTACAAATCCACAATATCAATTGCAATTACAACTAATAAAGATAGACAAGATGGAAGAATGATGTATGTGATGAAGATGTAGCGGTTGATGATAAATAGGATGATGTCTTGTCCTCCAATGATCCATGTAGCACCAATATGATGCCTCCCTACGAGTTCATCCTCCAGATCCTTTCCACATGTAAAGTTTCAGTGTTTCTGGTGTCTGTGAATGTTGGATCTCAAATACGTCTACGCCAGGTGCAAGTATTTGACGAGGCAAGGCCTATAAAGGTCTGTAGGGGCGCATGGTACAAGTCGGATTCGCCCATACTGATACATGTTATGACATTAGATTCTTCTACTTGCGTCGTCCTTTTACCGAGTTGCGTGGAAAATTATTTAGATGAATTTTATCACATAAAAATATCATATTAAAACATATTATGCCAGTTCTTATTGATATGTTGATCATCGACTTAGTATTTCGGGATCTTGCGGAAACAAGCATAAAAGGTGCACACGAGCGTGGTAAAATATCAAAATCCTACTACTACACATGTAAAAACGGTAGATAAAAATGCTTCAAATATGCACTCATCAACTTCCCCAAGCTTATACTCTTTCTCGTCCCCGAGCAAGACAGTAGCTTAATTGACAAACTCATTGTGTTCGTGAAGTTTGAATTGTTAAAATACTTGAGACATTTGAAGCAACAGTTATAATATCTGATATAAAATCATAACATGGGCTCTATTACACTCTCACAAATAAAATGACTTAGAGACTTTCACACATTTTGTGCTAATAGCTCATATGAAAATCAATTATTTATATATCATACAATCATCAAGTTTGACTGAACGAGTTTGTGAGGTGGTGACCTCAAACATGTTTAAGATTTAACACACCCATTTGCGATTGAAAACCATGAATGGTTTATTTCAGTTCCTCCCATGATCATGCATATGTCTATTACTCTTTGTACTAAGCTAGCTGCTTATTTCATGTCTTTCTTTTTCTAATGCTTGAGCGAAGGATCTAGACATATTCTTATTCTCATGAAAAGACTCAAAATAGATCAATACGGGATACAATCTCCCAAGCCAAGTATGAAGTGATTCATGGTAGTGTTTGAGTATCTACCTCGACTTGTACTCATCAAGAACAAATAATAATGTTATATTGTTTGGGCTCAAATTACTATCCACACCGTCCCGATTCTTTTCAACCGTGGGATGGATGATGAGAAGGACATGCGACAATGTCACAATGGAGCGCTGTTATCCCATGAGACGGGTCCCACAGCGGATCAGGGCAAACGATTCCATATCGCGGACAGGTGTACCACATGTCGTTGTACCCTACATCGTTGGACGGTGAGCCGTGCACGTGACATGGGCCTGATGTTAGCATACGCGGATTGAAAGGTGCACAATGAGAGGCGTTCCCTTCGCGACAAAGCTTAGCACACATCGGGTTACGGGGACCAACAAGGGCCAATGTGGTGCGTCGAAAGGCATGGACGAAATCGGTTTCTTGTGATGCAGAGCTTTCTTCATTGTGTAGGTCGTAGATGGCCGCGGGTTTTTGCGGCAGACCTACAGGTGATCTTCGATTGTAGGCTATAGACATACGCATACGCCAATGACGTGGCACTGTAGATTCTTTCCGGATGTGGTTTTTCGTGTGTACACCCGAGCTAGCACCATAGGCTATAGACATACGCGGTTTTTGGTGATCGGGCTACAGCCGAGCTGGGTGCGTAGGATATAGACATATGCGGGTTTATGAGGACGTTGGAGACGTAGCAGCATGGAGTCTCGCCGGTAGCGTTTCTACGTGCCAGACGGATGAGCTAGAAGCCTGCGATGTACGTCTCCACGGTTTCTCGCGGCGGAGATCCAACATGGATAAATAAACTATATAGGCTAGCGCGCGTTCTCGTGGTGATATAATACGGTGGTTCCCGCTTGCGCGGAAGAGTGCACTTCCCTATGTAGAATGCACGGAAGGGTCCATGGCTCGCTCGTGCGGGTATAAAACATCCCTCTATTCGTTACTTTTCGTATCGTTTTTCTTTTTCTTCTTCCTCACCGTGGCTTAGCTTCGGCGACGTTCCATCCTTTACGTAGCTAGGCTCGACCACCCGAACGATGGAATAGCCGTATCCGACATGTTCAGGGTGCCGACGTGGTTCCTCGAAGCGGCACTGCAAGCTAGAGCTCATCGACGTAAAATGCACCGATAGGTTAGGTATAGGTTTTAGGAGAACACAGTGTCACGAGCTAAAGGTTGCTGATATTTGCTGCGTAGATAGGATAGCTACTAGGATTTGGTCGTTTGATAGATTCGGTGTACCGGCATGTAGGTTAACAATGCGCTGAGCGTGTTCAGTTCCCTGCGTACGTTAGACGACTCTGTGTTCGCTGCCGTGTCGACACCTATCCGTCCGACTAGTGATATTTCCATGTCTGCCGGCATCTCTCGGTACGGCGATGTGCGGCAGCGATGTTTGCATGTTTCTGTGCGTGGTAAGCGCTCTCGCGCCCCCACAGTTGTTTTTCTCTTTTTTAGCTTTTATTTGTTTTTTCACCATTCTCGCTTCATGTTTTCCTTCTTCTTTTTACATTCTGATTTCTTCTTTCTCTCTTTTCTTCTCGATTTCTTTTCGATGCTGGCGTCCTTGCCTATGGTTTCTTTTTTATGTATTTTCATATGTTATTTTCTTTGTTCGTCTTTTTCCTTTTTGGCCTACTTAGTTTTATTTTGGTTTTCTTAACTCGCAGTATTCTCGCATTTGTTTTCCCTTGCTATTTTCGTATTATTTTTATTCCTATTACGTGTTTGTACACATCATAAGTAAAACATGTAAAGGTAAAAAATAAAATGAACACTCTCGCGATCATCAATGATGAGAAAAGATGATCGACTGCGATAAATGCATACCACTCTCACACATATAAATGATGAGCAAATGTAATCGAATGCGATAGCTGTTTGGTGATGCGAATGATTGCTAGCTTCGTCACCATTTATAGAACGTCTCGATGCCTCCATTGATCTATATGAAGCATTCAAGATGAATAACAATTGTGCGTTGTCAAGGAGGTTATTTATGCGACTTCTCACTACAGTCGATGGGAGAACGACGGTTGTTGCATCCATGCCACATGAAGGCTGTTCGAGTTGTCAATATTTTACCTTTTTTATTTTTCTTGTGCAGTTTTTGCTATATGCAGTATAAAATGTAAATCTAGCTCACAAATATATAATATGATTAGTACAAACAAACCATGTGTACATATTTTATGTATGTTTACCATAACAATGTCTGTTGTAATATGCATACGTATATGAAATAAAAATAGTTTGTATACTACTTTACATTACGTGTGCATTCTGCGTCTTATATTCTTACGACATCTCTGTATTAACGTTTAGACTTTCTATCTCATAGTTTGGTCTTATATAAAAGTCATGTGTGTGTGTTCTATGTAAGTTAACAACAAGAACGTCTACTGGGTTCTTTTGTTCGTACGTGTTTCTGCTTTGCCGTTCAGATTTGTCGCCTTGTAGTTTTGTGTTACAAACGCGCATGTACAATGAGTAGAGCCACATAAGCACGGTCGATTATGGGATGTGAAAATTTATCTCCACCGCTAACATGCATCGTGTACCCTGAAATGCACTACTAACAAATTCAGAATGCACCGAAGAGAAAAAATTGTTGTCTTTTATTGTCGCGCCTATGGTGGCTACGATATCGTCTAAGATTAAAAAAAGGTATAAAGAATCATCCATGGTAAAAAAATGACATACATATAACAATATTGTGATGCATGTTTTGTCATCAACTCAATCGTACACTATGTGCTTCTGAAGACTATCATAGGATTTAGTGGTACGAGAACGGTTTCCAGTCGCAGCGAGACTCACGATTTAAGAACAATGCGCTATTACTTAGCGTTCTGAGACCAGATCTTTTCTCTTGCACGTAGATGTAGCACGATCATATCATAAAGTGTTCTACATACCGGCTGTGCCTCAGAGGCAAAGAGAGAAGTCTAGTTCTAATAGTTTTCTTGATAGAATCATTTATTCATACTCGTTTATTTCATAGTTTTTAAGCTCTGGATATT